>CAWVNZ010001622.1:0-24090 GCA_963930735.1 Dioctria linearis | reverse complement strand
AATCCCTGGCGTAATTAAAATTTGCGACACTAAACAATTAGTTTTTGAATAATTTACTATAGAAAAGGCAATCCCTGGCGTAATTAAAATTTGCGACAGAAAAAAATTATTTTTTGAATAATTTACTATAGAAAAGGCAATCCCTGGCGTAATTAAAATTTGCGACAGTATAAAATTATTTTTTGAATAATTTACTATAGAAAAGGAAATCCCTGGCGTAATTAAAACTTGTGCGAGAAAAAATTATTTTTTGAATAATTTACTATAGAAAAGGCAATCCCTGGCGTAATTAAAATTTGCGACAGTAAAAAATTATTTTTTGCAAAATTTACTATAAAAAAGGCAATCCCTGGCGTAATTAAAATTTGCGACAGTAAAAAATGAATTTTTGAATAATTTACTATAGAAAAGGCAATCCTTGGCGTAATTAAAATTTGTGGCAGAAAAAATTATTTTTTGAATAATTTACTATAGAAAAGGCAATCCCTGGCGTTATTAAATTTTGAGACAGTAAAAAATGAATTTTTGAATAATTTACTATAGAAAAGGCAATCCCTGGCGTAATTAAAATTTGAGACAGTAAAAAATTATTTTTTGAATAATTTACTATAGAAAAGGCAATCCCTGGCGTATTTAAAATTTGAGACAGTAAAAAATTAATTTTTGCAAAATTTACTATAGAAAAGGCAATCCCTGGCGTAATTAAAATTTGAGACAGTAAAAAATTATTTTTTGCAAAATTTACTATAGAAAAGGCAATCCCTGGCGTAATTAAAATTTGCGACAGAAAAAAATATTTTTTGAATAATTTACTATAGAAAAGGCAATCCCTGGCGTATTTAAAATTTGAGACAGTAAAAAATTAATTTTTGCAAAATTTACTATAGAAAAGGCAATCCCTGTCGTAATTAGAATTTGCGACAGTAAAAAATTATTTTTTGCAAAATTTACTATAGAAAAGGCAATCCCTGGCGTAATTAAAATTTGCGACAGTAAAAAATGAATTTTTGAATAATTTACTATAGAAAAGGCAATCCCTGGTGTAATTAAAATTTGAGACAGTATAAAATTATTTTTTGAATAATTTACTATAGAAAAGGCAATCCCTGGCGTAATTAAAATTTGAGACAGTAAAAAATTATTTTTTGAATAATTTACTATAGAAAAGGCAATCCCTGGCGTAATTAAAATTTGAGACAGTAAAAAATTATATTTTGAATAATTTACTATAGAAAAGGCAATCCCTGGCGTAATTAAAATTTGCGACAGTAAAAAATTATTTTTTGAATAATTTACTATAGAAAAGGCAATCCTTGGCGTAATTAAAATTTGTGACAGAAAAAATTATTTTTTGAATAATTTACTATAGAAAAGGCAATCCCTGGCGTATTTAAAATTTGAGACAGTAAAAAATGAATTTTTGAATAATTTACTATAGAAAAGGCAATCCCTGGCGTAATTAAAATTTGAGACAGTAAAAAATCATTTTTTGAATAATTTACTATAGAAAAGGCAATCCCTGGCGTAATTAAAATTTGAGACAGTAAAAAATGAATTTTTGAATAATTTACTATAGAAAAGGCAATCCCTGGCGTAATTAAAATTTGCTACAGTAAAAAATTATTTTTTGAATAATTTACTATAGAAAAGGCAATCCCTGGCGTAATTAAAATTTGCAACAGTAAAAAACTATTTTTTGCAAAATTTACTATAGAAAAGGCAATCCCTGGCGTAATTATAATTTGCGACAATATAAAATTATTTTTTGAATAATTTACTATAGAAAAGGCAATCCCTGGCGTAATTAAAATTTGCGACACTAAACAATTATTTTTTGCAAAATTTACTATAGAAAAGGCAATCCCTGGCGTAATTAAAATTTGCGACAGTAAAATATTAATTTTTGAATAATTTACTATAGAAAAGGCAATCCCTGGCGTAATTAAAATTTGCGACAGTAAAAAATTATTTTTTGAATAATTTACTATAGAAAAGGCAATCCCTGGCGTAATTAAAATTTGCGACACTAAAAAATAATTTTATGAATAATTTACTATAGAAAAGGCAATCCCTGGCGTAATTAAAATTTGTGACAGAAAAAATTATTTTTTGAATAATTTACTATAGAAAAGGCAATCCCTGGCGTAATTAAAATTTGCGACAGTAAACAATTATTTTTTGAATAATTTACTATAGAAAAGGCAATCCCTGGCGTAATTAAAATTTGCGATAGTAAAAAATTATTTTTTGAATAATTTACTATAGAAAAGGCAATCCCTGGCGTATTTAAAATTTGCGACAGTATAAAATTATTTTTTGAATAATTTACTATAGAAAAGGCAATCCCTGGCGTAATTGAAATTTGCGACACTAAAAAATTATTTTTTGAATAATTTACTATAGAAAAGGCAATCCCTGGCGTAATTAAAATTTGCGACAGTATAAAATTATTTTTTGAATAATTTACTATAGAAAAGGCAATCCCTGGCGTAATTAAAATTTGAGACAGTAAAAAATTATTTTTTGAATAATTTACTATAGAAAAGGCAATACCTGGCGTAATTAAAATTTGCGACACTAAAAAATTATTTTTTGAATAATTTACTATAGAAAAGGCAATCCCTGGCGTAATTAAAATTTGTGACAGAAAAAATTATTTTTTGAATAATTTACTATAGAAAAGGCAATCCCTAGCGTAATTAAAATTTGCAACAGTAAAAATGAATTTTTGAATAATTTACTATAGAAAAGGCAATCCCTGGCGTAATTAAAATTTGAAACAGTAAAAAATTATTTTTTGCAAAATTTACTATAGAAAAGGCAATCCCTGGCGTATTTAAAATTTGAGACAGTAAAAAATTAATTTTTGGAAAATTTACTATAGAAAAGGCAATCCCTGGCGTAATTAAAACTTGAGACAGTAAAAAATTATTTTTTGCAAAATTTACTATAGAAAAGGCAATCCCTGGCGTAATTAAAATTTGCGACACTAAACAATTATTTTTTGAATAATTTACTATAGAAAAGGCAATCCCTGGCGTAATTAAAATTTGCGACAGTAAAAAATTATTTTTTGCAAAATTTACTATAGAAAAGGCAATCCCTGGCGTAATTAAAATTTGAGACAGTAAAAAATTATTTTTTGAATAATTTACTATACAAAAGGCAATCCCTGGCGTATTTAAAATTTGCAACAGTAAAAAATTATTTTTTGCAAAATTTACTATAGAAAAGGCAATCCCTGGCGTAATTATAATTTGCGACAGTATAAAATTATTTTTTGAATAATTTACTATAGAAAAGGCAATCCCTGGCGTAATTAAAATTTGTGACAGAAAAAATTATTTTTTGAATAATTTACTATAGAAAAGGCAATCCCTGGCGTAATTAAAATTTGAGACAGTAAAAAATGAATTTTTGAATAATTTACTATAGAAAAGGCAATCCCTGGCGTAATTAAAATTTGCGATACTAAAAAATTATTTTTTGAATAATTTACTATAGAAAAGGCAATCCCTGGCGTAATTAAAATTTGAGACAGTAAAAAATTATTTTTTGAATAATTTACTACAGAAAAGGCAATCCCTGGCGTAATTAAAATTTGCGACACTAAAAAATTATTTTTTGAATAATTTACTATAGAAAAGGCAATCCCTGGCGTAATTAAAATTTGTGACAGAAAAAATTATTTTTTGAATAATTTACTATAGAAAAGGCAATCCCTGGCGTAATTAAAATTTGCGACAGTAAAAAATGAATTTTTGAATAATTTACTATAGAAAAGGCAATCCCTTTCGTAATTAAAATTTGAGACAGTAAAAAATTATTTTTTGAATAATTTACTATAGAAAAGGCAATCCCTGGCGTAATTAAAATTTGCGACAGTAAAAAATTATTTTTTGAATAATTTACTATATAAAAGGCAATCCCTGGCGTAATTAAAATTTGCGACAGTAAAAAATTATTTTTTGAATAATTTACTATAGAAAAGGTAATCCCTGGCGTAATTAAAATTTGTGACAGAAAAAATTATTTTTTGAATAATTTACTATAGAAAAGGCAAACCCTGGCGTATTTAAAATTTGAGACAGTAAAAAATTAATTTTTGAATAATTTACTATAGAAAAGAGGCAATCCCTGGAGTAATTAAAATTTGAGACAGTATAAAATTATTTTTTGAATAATTTACTATAGAAAAGGCAATCCCTGGCGTATTTAAAATTTGCGACAGTAAAAAATTATTTTTTGCAAAATTTACTATAGAAAAGGCAATCCCTGGTGTAATTAAAATTTGAGACAGTAAAAAATTATTTTTTGAATAATTTACTATACAAAAGGCAATCCCTGGCGTATTTAAAATTTGCAACAGTAAAAAATTATTTTTTGCAAAATTTACTATAGAAAAGGCAATCCCTGGCGTAATTATAATTTGCGACAGTATAAAATTATTTTTTGAATAATTTACTATAGAAAAGGCAATCCCTGGCGTAATTAAAATTTGTGACAGAAAAAATTATTTTTTGAATAATTTACTATAGAAAAGGCAATCCCTGGCGTAATTAAAATTTGAGACAGTAAAAAATGAATTTTTTAATAATTTACTATAGAAAAGGCAATCCCTGGCGTAATTAAAATTTGCGACACTAAAAAATTATTTTTTGAATAATTTACTATAGAAAAGGCAATCCCTGGCGTAATTAAAATTTGAGACAGTAAAAAATTATTTTTTGAATAATTTACTACAGAAAAGGCAATCCCTGGCGTAATTAAAATTTGCGACACTAAAAAATTATTTTTTGAATAATTTACTATAGAAAAGGCAATCCCTGGCGTAATTAAAATTTGTGACAGAAAAAATTATTTTTTGAATAATTTACTATAGAAAAGGCAATCCCTGGCGTAATTAAAATTTGCGACAGTAAAAAATGAATTTTTGAATAATTTACTATAGAAAAGGCAATCCCTGGCGTATTTAAAATTTGCGACAGTAAAAAATGAATTATTGAATAATTTACTATAGAAAAGGCAATCCCTGGCGTAATTAAAATTTGAGACAGTATAAACTTATTTTTTGAATAATTTACTATAGAAAAGGCAATCCCTGGCATAGTTAAAATTTGCGATAGTATAAAATTATTTTTTGAATAATTTACTATAGAAAAGGCAATCCCTGGCGTAATTAAAATTTGCGACAGTAAAAAATGAATTTTTGAATAACTTACTATAGAAAAGGCAATCCCTGGCGTAATTAAAATTTGAGACAGTAAAAAATTATTTTTTGAATAATTTACTATAGAAAAGGCAATCCCTGGCGTAATTAAAATTTGCGACAGTAAAAAATTATTTTTTGAATAATTTACTATATAAAAGGCAATCCCTGGCGTTATTAAAATTTGCGACAGTAAAAAATTATTTTTTGAATAATTTACTATAGAAAAGGCAATCCCTGGCGTAATTAAAATTTGTGACAGAAAAAATTATTTTTTGAATAATTTACTATAGAAAAGGCAAGCCCTGGCGTATTTAAAATTTGAGACAGTAAAAAATTAATTTTTGAATAATTTACTATAGAAAAGGCAATCCCTGGCGTAATTAAAATTTGAGACAGTAAAAAATTATTTTTTGAATAATTTACTATAGAAAAGGCAATCCCTGGCGTAATTAAAATTTGAGACAGTAAAAAATGAATTTTTGAATAATTTACTATAGAAAAGGCAATCCCTGGCGTAATTAAAATTTGCGACAGTAAAAAATTATTTTTTGAATAATTTACTATAGAAAAGGCAATCCCTGGCGTAATTAAAATTTGCAACAGTAAAAAATTATTTTTTGCAAAATTTACTATAGAAAAGGCAATCCCTGGTGTAATTATAATTTGCGACAGTATAAAATTATTTTTTGAATAATTTACTATAGAAAAGGCAATCCCTGGCGTAATTAAAATTTGCGACACTAAACAATTATTTTTTGCCAAATTTACTATAGAAAAGGCAATCCTTGGCGTAATTAAAATTTGCGACAGTAAAAAATTAATTTTTGAATAATTTACTATAGAAAAGGCAATCCCTGGCGTAAATAAAATTTGCGACAGTAAAAAATTATTTTTTGAATAATTTACTATAGAAAAGGCAATCCCTGGCGTAATTAAAATTTGCGAGACTAAAAAATTATTTTTTGAATAATTTACTATAGAAAAGGGAATCCCTGGCGTAATTAAAATTTGTGACAGAAAAAATTATTTTTTGAATAATTTACTATAGAAAAGGCAATCCCTGGCGTAATTAAAATTTGCGACAGTAAACAATTATTTTTTGAATAATTTACTAAAAAAAGGCAATCACTGGCGTAATTAAAATTTGCGACAGTAAAAAATTATTTTTTGAATAATTTACTATAGAAAAGGCAATCCCTGGCGTATTTAAAATTTGCGACAGTATAAAATTATTTTTTGAATAATTTACTATAGAAAAGGCAATCCCTGGCGTAATTAAAATTTGCGACAGTAAAAAATTATTTTTTGCAAAATTTACTATAGAAAAGGCAATCCCTGGCGTAATTAAAATTTGAGACAGCAAAAAATTATTTTTTGAATAATTTACTATACAAAAGGCAATCCCTGGCGTATTTAAAATTTGCGACAGTATAAAATTATTTTTTGAATAATTTACTATAGAAAAGGCAATCCCTGGCGTAATTAAAATTTGCGACAGTAAAAAATGGATTTTTGAATAATTTACTATAGAAAAGGAAATCCCTGGCGTAATTAAAATTTGAGACAGAAAAAAATTATTTTTTGAATAATTTACTATAGAAAAGGCAATCCCTGACGTAATTAAAATTTGCGACAGTAAAAAATAATTTTTTGAATAATTTACTGTAGAAAAGGCAATCCCTGGAGTAATTAAAATTTGAGACAGTATAAAATTATTTTTTGAATAATTTACTATAGAAAAGGCAATCCCTGGCGTATTTAAAATTTGCGACAGTAAAAAATGAATTTTTGAATAATTTACTAAAGAAAAGGCAATCCCTGGCGTAATTAAAATTTGCGACAGTAAAAAATTATTTTTTGAATAATTTACTATAGAAAAGGCAATCCCTGGCGAAATTAAAATTTGAGACAGTATAAAATTATTTTTTGAATAATTTACTATAGAAAAGGCAATCCCTGGCGTAATTAAAATTTGAGACAGTAAAAAATTATTTTTTGAATAATTTACTATAGAAAAGGCAATCCCTGGCGTAATTAAAATTTGAGACAGTAAAAAATTATTTTTTGAATAATTTACTATAGAAAAGGCAATCCCTGGCGTAATTAAAATTTGCGACAATAAAAAATAATTTTTTGAATAATTTACTGTAGAAAAGGCAATCCCTGGCGTAATTAAAATTTGTGACAGAAAAAATTATTTTTTGAATAATTTACTATAGAAAAGGCAATCCCTGGCGTATTTAAAATTTGAGACAGTAAAAAATTAATTTTTGAATAATTTACTATAGAAAAGGCAATCCCTGGCGTAATTAATTAAAATTAGAGACAGTAAAAAATTATTTTTTGAATAATTTACTATAGAAAAGGCGATCCCTGGCGTAATTAAAATTTGCGACAGTAAAAAATTATTTTTTGAATAATTTACTATAGAAAAGGCAATCCCTGGCGTAATTAAAATTTGCGACAGTAAAAAATTATTTTTTGAATAATTTACTATAGAAAAGGCAATCCCTGGCGTAATTAAAATTTGCGACAGTAAAAAATTATTTTTGGCAAAATTTACTATAGAAAAGGCAATCCCTGGCGTATTTAAAATTTGCGACAGTATAAAATTAATTTTTGAATAATTTACTATAGAAAAGGCAATCCCTGGCGTAATTAAAATTTGCGACACTAAGCAATTAGTTTTTGAATAATTTACTATAGAAAAGGCAATCCCTGGCGTAATTAAAATTTGCGACAGGAAAAATTATTTTTTGAATAATTTACTATAGAAAAGGCAATCCCTGGCGTAATTAAAATTTGCGACAGTATAAAATTATTTTTTGAATAATTTACTATAGAAAAGGCAATCCCTGGCGTAATTAAAATTTGCGACAGTAAAAAATTATTTTTTGAATAATTTACTATAGAAAAGGCCTTCCCTGGCGTAATTAAAATTTGCGACAGTAAAAAATTATTTTTGGCAAAATTTACTATAGAAAAGGCAATCCCTGGCGTAATTAAAATTTGCGACAGAAAAAAATTATTTTTTGAATAATTTACTATACAAAAGGAAATCCCTGGCGTATTTAAAATTTGCAACAGTAAAAAATGAATTTTTGAATAATTTACTATAGAAAAGGCAATCCCTGGCGTAATTAAAATTTGCGACAGTAAAAAATGAATTTTTGAATAATTTACTATAGAAAAGGCAACCCCTGGCGTAATTAAAATTTGAGACAGTAAAAAATTATTTTTTGAATAATTTACTATAGAAAAGGCAATCCCTGGCGTAATTAAAATTTGCGATAGTAAAAAATGAATTTTTGCAAAATTTACTATAGAAAAGGCAATCCCTGGCGTAGTTAAAATTTGAGACAGTAAAAAATTATTTTTTGAATAATTTACTATAGAAAAGGCAATCCCTGGCGTAATTAAAATTTGCGACAGTAAAAAATGAATTTTTGAATAATTTACTATAGAAAAGGCAATCCCTGGCGTAATTAAAATTTGAGACAGTAAAAAATTATTTTTTGAATAATTTACTATAGAAAAGGCAATCCCTGGCGTAATTAAAATTTGCGACAGTAAAAAATGAATTTTTGAATAATTTACTATAGAAAAGGCAATCCCTGGCGTAATTATAATTTGCGACAGTAAAAAGTTATTTTGTGCAAAATTTACTATTGAAAAGGCAATCCCTGGCGTAATTAAAATTTGAGACAGTAAAAAATTATTTTTTGAATAATTTACTATAGAAAAGGCAATCCCTGGCGTAATTAAAATTTGAGACAGTAAAAAATTATTTTTTGAATAATTTACTATACAAAAGGCAATCCCTGGCGTAATTAAAATTTGCGAAAGTAAAAAATTATTTTTTGAATAATTTACTATAGAAAAGGCAATCCCTGGCGTATTTAAAATTTGCAACAGTAAATTATTATTTTTTGAATAATTTACTATAGAAAAGGCAATCCCTGGCGTAATTAAAATTTGCGACAGTATAAAATTATTTTTTGAATAATTTACTATAGAAAAGGCAATCCCTGGCGTAATTAAAATTTGCGACAGTAAAAAATTATTTTTTGAATAATTTACTATAGAAAAGGCAATCCCTGGCGTAATTAAAATTTGAGACAGTAAAAAATTATTTTTTGAATAATTTACTATAGAAAAGGCAATCCCTGGCGTATTTAAAATTTGCAACAGTAAAAAATTATTTTTTGCAAAATTTACTATAGAAAAGGCAATCCCTGGCGTATTTAAAATTTGCGACAGTAAAAAACTAATTTTTGCAAAATTTACTATAGAAAAGGCAATCCCTGGCGTAATTAAAACTTGCGACAGTAAAAAATTAGTTTTTGAATAATTTACTATAGAAAAGGCAATCCCTGGCCTAATTATAATTTGCGACAGTAAAAAATTATTTTTTGAATAATTTACTATAGAAAAGGCAATCCCTGGCGTAATTAAAATTTGAGACAGTAAAAAATTATTTTTTGAATAATTTACTATAGAAAAGGCAATCCCTGGCGTAATTAAAATTTGCGACAGTAAAAAATGAATTTTTGAATAATTTACTATAGAAAAGGCAATCCCTGGCGTAATTAAAATTTGCGACACTAAACAATTATTTTTTGAATAATTTACTATAGAAAAGGCAATCCCTGGCGTAATTAAAATTTGCGACAGTAAAAAATTATTTTTTGAATAATTTACTATAGAAAAGGCAATCCCTGGCGTAATTAAAATTTGAGACAGTAAAAAATTATTTTTTGAATAATTTACTATAGAAAAGGCAATCCCTGGCGTAATTAAAATTTGCGACAATAAAAAATGAATTTTTGAATAATTTACTATAGAAAAGGCAATCCCTGGCGTAATTAAAATTTGCGACACTAAACAATTATTTTTTGAATAATTTACTATAGAAAAGGCAATCCCTGGCGTAATTAAAATTTGCGACAGTAAAAAATTATTTTTTGAATAATTTACTATAGAAAAGGCAATCCCTGGCGTAATTAAAATTTGAGACAGTATAAAATTATTTTTTGAATAATTTACTATAGAAAAGGCAATCCCTGGCGTAATTAAAATTTGAGACAGTAAAAAATTATTTTTTGAATAATTTACTATAGAAAAGGCAATCCCTGGCGTAATTAAAATTTGCGACACTAAACAATTATTTTTTGCAAAATTTACTATAGAAAAGGCAATCCCTGGCGTAATTAAAATTTGCGATACTAAAAAATTATTTTTTGAATAATTTACTATAGAAAAGGCAATCCCTGGCGTAATTAAAATTTGTGACAGAAAAAATTATTTTTTGAATAATTTACTATAGAAAAGGCAATCCCTGGCGTAATTAAAATTTGAGACAGTAAAAAATTATTTTTTGAATAATATACTATAGAAAAGGCAATCCCTGGCGTAATTAAAATTTGAGACAGTAAAAAATTATTTTTTGAATAATTTACTATAGAAAAGGCAATCCCTGGCGTAATTAAAATTTGCGACACTAAACAATTATTTTTTGCAAAATTTACTATAGATAAGGCAATCCCTGGCGTAATTAAAAGTTGAGACAGTAAAAAATGAATTTTTGAATAATTTACTATAGAAAAGGCAATCCCTGGCGTAATTAAAATTTGCAACAGTAAAAAATTATTTTTTGAATAATTTACTATAGAAAAGGCAATCCCTGGCGTAATTAAAATTTGAGACAGTAAAAAATTAGTTTTTGAATAATTTACTATAGAAAAGGCAATCCCTGGCGTAATTAAAATTTGAGACAGTATAAAATTATTTTTTGAATAATTTACTATAGAAAAGGCAATCCCTGGCGTAATTAAAATTTGAGACAGTAAAAAATTATTTTTTGAATAATTTACTATAGAAATGGCAATCCCTGGCGCAATTAAAATTTGCGACAGTATAAAATTATTTTTTGAATAATTTACTATAGAAAAGGCAATCCCTGGCGTAATTATAATTTGCGACAGTAAAAAATTATTTTTTGAATAATTTACTATAGAAAAGGCAATCCCTGGCCTAATTCAAATTTGCGACACTAAACAATTATTTTTTGCAAAATTTACTATAGAAAAGGCAATCCCTGGCGTAATTAAAATTTGAGACAGTAAAAAATGAATTTTTGAATAATTTACTATAGAAAATGCAATCCCTGGCGTAATTAAAATTTGCGACAGTAAAAAATTATTTTTTGAATAATTTACTATAGAAAAGGCAATCCCTGGCGTAATTAAAATTTGAGACAGTAAAAAATTAGTTTTTGAATAATTTACTTTAGAAAAGGCAATCCCTGGCGTAATTAAAATTTGAGACAGTATAAAATTATTTTTTGAATAATTTACTATAGAAAAGGCAATCCCTGGCGTAATTAAAATTTGAGACAGTAAAAAATTATTTTTTGAATAATTTACTATAGAAAAGGCAAACCCTGGCGCAATTAAAATTTGCGACAGTATAAAATTATTTTTTGAATAATTTACTATAGAAAAGGCAATTCCTGGCGTAATTATAATGTGCGACAGTAAAAAATTATTTTTTGAATAATTTACTATAGAAAAGGCAATCCCTGGCGTAATTAAAATTTGCGACAGTAAAAATTATTTTTTGAATAATTTACTATAGAAAAGGCAATCCCTGGCGTAATTAAAATTTGTGACAGAAAAAATTATTTTTTGAATAATTTACTATAGAAAAGGCAATCCCTGGCGTAATTAAAATTTGAGACAGTAAAAAATTATTTTTTGAATAATATACTATAGAAAAGGCAATCCCTGGCGTAATTAAAATTTGAGACAGTAAAAAATTATTTTTTGAATAATTTACTATAGAAAAGGCAATCCCTGGCGTAATTAAAATTTGCGACACTAAACAATTATTTTTTGCAAAATTTACTATAGATAAGGCAATCCCTGGCGTAATTAAAAGTTGAGACAGTAAAAAATGAATTTTTGAATAATTTACTATAGAAAAGGCAATCCCTGGCGTAATTAAAATTTGCAACAGTAAAAAATTATTTTTTGAATAATTTACTATAGAAAAGGCAATCCCTGGCGTAATTAAAATTTGAGACAGTAAAAAATTAGTTTTTGAATAATTTACTATAGAAAAGGCAATCCCTGGCGTAATTAAAATTTGAGACAGTATAAAATTATTTTTTGAATAATTTACTATAGAAAAGGCAATCCCTGGCGTAATTAAAATTTGAGACAGTAAAAAATTATTTTTTGAATAATTTACTATAGAAATGGCAATCCCTGGCGCAATTAAAATTTGCGACAGTATAAAATTATTTTTTGAATAATTTACTATAGAAAAGGCAATCCCTGGCGTAATTATAATTTGCGACAGTAAAAAATTATTTTTTGAATAATTTACTATAGAAAAGGCAATCCCTGGCCTAATTCAAATTTGCGACACTAAACAATTATTTTTTGCAAAATTTACTATAGAAAAGGCAATCCCTGGCGTAATTAAAATTTGAGACAGTAAAAAATGAATTTTTGAATAATTTACTATAGAAAATGCAATCCCTGGCGTAATTAAAATTTGCGACAGTAAAAAATTATTTTTTGAATAATTTACTATAGAAAAGGCAATCCCTGGCGTAATTAAAATTTGAGACAGTAAAAAATTAGTTTTTGAATAATTTACTTTAGAAAAGGCAATCCCTGGCGTAATTAAAATTTGAGACAGTATAAAATTATTTTTTGAATAATTTACTATAGAAAAGGCAATCCCTGGCGTAATTAAAATTTGAGACAGTAAAAAATTATTTTTTGAATAATTTACTATAGAAAAGGCAAACCCTGGCGCAATTAAAATTTGCGACAGTATAAAATTATTTTTTGAATAATTTACTATAGAAAAGGCAATTCCTGGCGTAATTATAATGTGCGACAGTAAAAAATTATTTTTTGAATAATTTACTATAGAAAAGGCAATCCCTGGCGTAATTAAAATTTGCGACAGTAAAAATTATTTTTTGAATAATTTACTATAGAAAAGGCAATCCCTGGCGTAATTAGAATTTGCGACAGTAAAAAATCATTTTTTGAATAATTTACTATAGAAAAGGCAATCCCTGGCGTATTTAAAATTTGCAACAGTAAAAAATTATTTTTTGTATAATTTACTATAGAAAAGGCAATCCCTGGCGTAATTAAAATTTGCGACACTAAACAATTATTTTTTGCAAAATTTACTATAGTAAAGGCAATCCCTGGCGTAATTATAATTTGCGACAGTATAAAATTATTTTTTGAATAATTTACTATAGAAAAGGCAATCCCTGGCGTATTTAAAATTTGCGACACTAAACAATTATTTTTTGCAAAATTTACTATAGAAAAGGCAATCCCTGGCGTAATTAAAATTTGCGACAGTAAAAAATGAATTTTTGAATAATTTACTATAGAAAAGCAATCCCTGGCGTAATTATAATTTGCGACAGTAAAAATTATTTTTTGAATAATTTACTATAGAAAAGGCAATCCCTGGCGTAATTAAAATTTGCGACAGTAAAAAATTATTTTTTGAATAATTTACTATAGAAAAGGCAATCCCTGGCGTAATTAAAATTTGCGAGAGTAAAAAATATTTTTGGAATAATTTACTGTAGAAAAGGCAATCCCTGGCGTATTTAAAATTTGCAACAGTAAAAATTATTTTTTGCAAAAATTTACTATAGAAAAGGCAATCCCTGGCGTATTTAAAATTTGCGACAGTAAAAAATGAATTTTTGAATTATTTACTATAGAAAAGGCAATCCCTGGCGTAATTAAAATTTGCGACACTAAAAAATTATTTTTGAATAATTTACTATAGAAAAGGCAATCCCTGGCGTAATTAAAATTTGTGACAGAAAAAAATTATTTTTTGAATAATTTACTATAGAAAAGGCAATACCTGGCGTAATTAAAATTTGCGACACATAAACAATTATTTTTTGCAAAATTTACTATAGAAAAGGCAATCCCTGGCGTAATTAAAATTTGAGACAGTAAAAAATTATTTTTTGAATAATTTACTATAGAAAAGGCAATCCCTGGCGTATTTAAAATTTGCAACAGTAAAAAATTATTTTTTTGCAAAATTTACTATAACAAAGGCAATCCCTGGCGTATTTAAAATTTGCGACAGTAAAAATGAATTTTTGAATAATTTACTATAGAAAAGGCAATCCCTGGCGTAATTAAAATTTGCGACACAAAAAATTATTTTTTTGAATAATTTACTATAGAAAAGGCAGTCCCTGGCGTAATTAAAATTTGTGACAGAAAAAAATTATTTTTTAAATAATTTACTATAGAAAAGGCAATCCCTGGCGTAATTAAAATTTGCTACACTAAACAATATTTTTTGCAAAATTTACTATAGAAAAGGCAATCCCTGGCGTAATTAAAATTTGAAACAGTAAAAAATTATTTTTTGAATAATTTACTATAGAAAAGGAATCCCTGGCGTAATTAAAATTTGCGACAGTAAAAAATTATTTTTTGAATAATTACTATAGAAAAGGCAATCCCTGGCGCAATTAAAATTTGCGACAGTAAAAATTATTTTTTGAATAATTTACTATAGAAAAGGCAATCCCTGGCGTAATTAAAATTTGCGACAGTAAAAAATTATTTTTTTGAATAATTTACTATACAAAAGGCAATCCCTGGCGTATTTAAAATTTGCAACAGTAAAAAATTATTTTTTGCAACATTTACTATAGAAAAGCCAATCAGTGGCGTAATTAAAATTTGCGACAGTAAAAAATGAATTTTTGAATAATTTACTATAGAAAAGGCAATCCCTGGCGTAATTATAATTTGCGACAGTAAAAAATTATTTTTTGAATAATTTACTATAGAAAAGGCAATCCCTGGCGTAATTAAAATTTGCGACAGTAAAAAATTATTTTTTGAATAATTTACTATAAAAAAGGCAATCCCTGGCGTAATTAAAAATTTGCGACAGTAAAAAATTATTTTTTGAATAATTTACTATAGAAAAGGCAATCCCTGGCGTAATTAAAATTTGCGACATTAAAAAATTAATTTTTGCAAAATTTACTATAGAAAAGGCAATCCCTGGCGTAATTATAATTTGCGACACTAAACAATTATTTTTTGAATAATTTACTATAGAAAAGGCAATCCCTGGCGTAATTAAAATTTGTGACAGAAAAAATTATTTTTTGAATAATTTACTATAGAAAAGGCAATCCCTGGCGTAATTAAAATTGCGACACTAAACAATTATTTTTTGCAAAATTTACTATAGAAAAGGCAATCCCTGGCGTAATTAAAATTTGAGACAGTAAAAAATTATTTTTTGAATAATTAACTATAGAAAAGGCAATCCCTGGCGTAATTAAAATTTGTGACAGAAAAAATTATTTTTTTGAATAATTTACTATAGAAAAGGCAATACCTGGCGTAATTAAAATTTGCGACACTAAACAATTATTTTTTGCAAAATAGAAAAGGCAATCCCTGGCGTAATTAAAATTTGGGACAGTAAAAAATGAATTTTTGAATTATTTACTATAGAAAAGGCAATCCCTGGCGTAATTAAAATTTGCGACACTAAAAAATTATTTTTTGAATAATTTACTATAGAAAAGGCAATCCTGGCGTAATTAAAATTTGTTACAGAAAAAATTATTTTTTGAATAATTTACTAAAGAAAAGGCAATACCTGGCGTAATTAAAATTTGCGACACTAAACAATTATTTTTTGCAAAATTTACTATAGAAAAGGCAATCCCTGGCGTAATTAAAATTTGAGACAGTAAAAAATTATTTTTTGAATAATTTACTATAGAAAAGGCAATCCCTGGCGTATTTAAAATTTGCAACAGTAAAAAATTATTTTTTGCAAAATTTACTATAACAAAGGCAATCCCTGGCGTATTTAAAATTTGCGACAGTAAAAAATGAATTTTTGAATAATTTACTATAGAAAAGGCAATCCCTGGCGTAATTAAAATTTGCGACACTAAAAAATTATTTTTTGAATAATTTACTATAGAAAAGGCAATCCCTGGCGTAATTAAAATTTGTGACAGAAAAAATTATTTTTTGAATAATTTACTATAGAAAAGGCAATCCCTGGCGTAATTAAAATTTGCTACACTAAACAATTATTTTTTGCAAAATTTACTATAGAAAAGGCAATCCCTGGCGTAATTAAAATTTGAAACAGTAAAAAATTATTTTTTGAATAATTTACTATAGAAAAGGAATCCCTGGCGTAATTAAAATTTGCGACAGTAAAAAATGAATTTTTGAATAATTTACTATAGAAAAGGCAATCCCTGGCGTAATTATAATTTGCGACAGTAAAAAATTATTTTTTGAATAATTTACTATAGAAAAGGCAATCCCTGGCGTAATTAAAATTTGCGACAGTAAAAAATTATTTTTTGAATAATTTACTATAGAAAAGGCAATCCCTGGCGTAATTAAAATTTGTGACAGAAAAAATTATTTTTTGAATAATTTACTATAGAAAAGGCAATCCCTGGCGTAATTAAAATTTGCGACACTAAACAATTATTTTTTGCAAAATTTACTATAGAAAAGGCAATCCCTGGCGTAATTAAAATTTGAGACAGTAAAAAATTATTTTTTGAATAATTTTACTATAGAAAAGGCAATCCCTGGCGTAATTAAAATTTGTGACAGAAAAAATTATTTTTTGAATAATTTACTATAGAAAAGGCAATACCTGGCGTAATTAAAATTTGCGACACTAAACAATTATTTTTTGCAAAATAGAAAAGGCAATCCCTGGCGTAATTAAAATTTGAGACAGTAAAAAATGAATTTTTGAATTATTTACTATAGAAAAGGCAATCCCTGACGTAATTAAAATTTGCGACACTAAAAAATTATTTTTTGAATAATTTACTATAGAAAAGGCAATCCCTGGCGTAATTAAAATTTGTTACAGAAAAAATTATTTTTTGAATAATTTACTATAGAAAAGGCAATACCTGGCGTAATTAAAATTTGCGACACTAAACAATTATTTTTTGCAAAATTTACTATAGAAAAGGCAATCCCTGGCGTAATTAAAATTTGAGACAGTAAAAAATTATTTTTTGAATAATTTACTATAGAAAAGGCAATCCCTGGCGTATTTAAAATTTGCAACAGTAAAAAATTATTTTTTGCAAAATTTACTATAACAAAGGCAATCCCTGGCGTATTTAAAATTTGCGACAGTAAAAAAATGAATTTTTGAATAATTTACTATAGAAAAGGCAATCCCTGGCGTAATTAAAATTTGCGACACTAAAAAATTATTTTTTGAATAATTTACTATAGAAAAGGCAATCCCTGGCGTAATTAAAATTTGTGACAGAAAAAATTATTTTTTGAATAATTTACTATAGAAAAGGCAATCCCTGGCGTAATTAAAATTTGCTACACTAAACAATTATTTTTTGCAAATTTACTATAGAAAGGCAATCCCTGGCGTAATTAAAATTTGAAACAGTAAAAATTATTTTTTGAATAATTTACTATAGAAAAGGAATCCCTGGCGTAATTAAAATTTGCGACAGTAAAAAATTATTTTTTGAATAATTTACTATAGAAAGGCAATCCCTGGCGCAATTAAAATTTGCGACAGTAAAAAATTATTTTTGATAATTTACTATAGAAAAGGCAATCCCTGCGTAATTAAAATTTGCGACAGTAAAAAATTATTTTTTGAATAATTTACTATACAAAAGGCAATCCCTGGCGTATTTAAAATTTGCAACAGTAAAAAATTATTTTTTGCAACAATTTACTATAGAAAAGCCAATCAGTGGCGTAATTAAAATTTGCGACAGTAAAACAATGAATTTTTGAATAATTTACTATAGAAAGAGCAATCCCTGGCGTAATTATAATTTGCGACAGTAAAAAATTATTTTTTGAATAATTTACTATAGAAAAGGCAATCCCTGGCGTAATTAAAATTTGCGACAGTAAAAAATTATTTTTTGAATAATTTACTATAGAAAAGGCAATCCCTGGCGTAATTAAATTTGCGAGAGTAAAAAATTATTTTTTGAATAATTTACTATAGAAAAGGCAATCCCTGGCGTAATTAAAATTTGCGACAGTAAAAAATTAATTTTTGCAAAATTTACTATAGAAAAGGCAATCCCTGGCGTAATTATAATTGCGACACTAAACAATTATTTTTTGAATAATTTACTATAGAAAAGGCAATCCCTGGGTCGTAATTAAAATTTGTGACAGAAAAAATTATTTTTTGAATAATTTACTATAGAAAAGGCAATCCCTGGCGTAATTAAAATTTGCGACACTAAACAATTATTTTTTGCAAATTTACTATAGAAAAGGCAATCCCTGGCGTAATTAAAATTTGAGACAGTAAAAAATTATTTTTTGAATAATTTACTTTAGAAAATGCAATCCCTGGCGTAATTAAAATTTGCGACACTAAATAATTATTTTTTGCAAAATTTACTATTGAGAAGGCAATCCCTGGCGTAATTATAATTTGCGACACTAAACAATTATTTTTGAATAATTTACTATAGAAAAGGCAATCCCTGGCGTAATTAAAATTTGTGACAGAAAAAATTATTTTTTGAATAATTTACTATAGAAAAGGCAATCCCTGGCGTAATTAAAATTTGCGACACTAAACAATTATTTTTTGCAAAATTTACTTATAGAAAAGGCAATCCCTGGCGTAATTAAAATTTGAGACACTAAACAATTATTTTTTGAATAATTTACTATAGAAAAGGCAATCCCTGGCGTAATTAAAATTTGCGACACTAAATAATTATTTTTTGCAAAATTTACTATTGAGAAGGCAATCCCTGGCGTAATTAAAATTTGCGACACTAAACAATTATTTTTTGCAAAATTTACTATAGAAAAGGCAATCCCTGGCGTAATTAAAATTTGAGACAGTAAAAAATGAATTTTTGAATTATTTACTATAGAAAAGGCAATCCCTGGCGTAATTAAAATTTGCCGACACTAAAAAATTATTTTTTGAATAATTTACTATAGAAAAGGCAATCCTGGCGTAATTAAAATTTGTGACAGAAAAAATTATTTTTTGAATAATTTACTATAGAAAAGGCAATACCTGGCGTAATTAAAATTTGCGACACTAAACAAATATTTTTTGCAAAATTTACTATAGAAAAGGCAATCCCTGGCGTAATTAAAATTTGAGACAGTAAAAAATTATTTTTTGAATAATTTACTATAGAAAAGGCAATCCCTGGCGTATTTAAAATTTGCAACAGTAAAAAATTATTTTTTGCAAAATTTACTATAACAAAGGCAATCCCTGGCGTATTTAAAATTTGCGACAGTAAAAAATGAATTTTTGAATAATTTACTATAGAAAAGGGCAATCCCTGGCGTAATTAAAATTTGCGACACTAAAAAATTATTTTTTGAATAATTTACTATAGAAAAGGCAATCCCTGGCGTAATTAAAATTTGTGGACAGAAAAAATTATTTTTGAATAATTTACTATAGAAAAGGCAATCCCTGGCGTAATTAAATTTGCTACACTAAACAATTATTTTTTGCAAATTTACTATAGAAAAGGCAATCCTGGCGTAATTAAAATTTGAAACAGTAAAAAATTATTTTTTGAATAATTTACTATAGAAAAGGAATCCCTGGCGTAATTAAAATTTGCGACAGTAAAAAATTATTTTTTGAATAATTTACTATAGAAAAGGCAATCCCTGGCGCAATTAAAATTTGCGACAGTAAAAAATTATTTTTTGAATAATTTACTATACAAAAGGCAATCCCTGGCGTATTTAAAATTTGCAACAGTAAAAAATTATTTTTTGCAACATTTACTATAGAAAAGCCAATCAGTGGCGTAATTAAAATTTGCGACAGTAAAAATGAATTTTTGAATAATTTACTATAGAAAAGGCAATCCCTGGCGTAATTAAAATTTGCGACAGTAAAAAATGAATTTTTGAATAATTTACTATAGAAAAGGCAATCCCTGGCGTAATTATAATTTGCGACAGTAAAAAATTATTTTTTGAATAATTTACTATAGAAAAGGCAATCCCTGGCGTAATAAAATTTGCGACAGTAAAAAAATTATTTTTGAATAATTTACTATAGAAAAGGCAATCCCTGGCGTAATTAAAATTTGCGACAGTAAAAAATTATTTTTTGAATAATTTACTATAGAAAAGGCAATCCCTGGCGTAATTAAAATTTGCGACAGTAAAAAATTAATTTTTTGCAAAATTTACTATAGAAAAGGCAATCCCTGGCGTAATTAAAATTTGTGACAGAAAAAATTATTTTTTGATAATTTACTATAGAAAAGGCAATCCCTGGCGTAATTAAAATTTGCGACACTAAACAATTATTTTTTGCAAATTTACTATAGAAAAGGCAATCCCTGGCGTAATTAAAATTTGAGACAGTAAAAAATTATTTTTTGAATAATTTACTATAGAAAAGGCAATCCTGGCGTAATTAAAATTTGCGACACTAAATAATTATTTTTTGCAAATTTACTATTGAGAAGGCAATCCCTGGCGTAATTAAAATTTGCGACACTAAACATTATTTTTTGCAAAATTTACTATAGAAAAGGCAATCCCTGGCGTAATTAAAATTTGAGACAGTAAAAAATGAATTTTTGAATAATTTACTATAGAAAAGGCAATCCCTGGCGTAATTAAAATTTGCGACAGTAAAAAATTATTTTTTGAATAATTTACTATACAAAAGGCAATCCCTGGCGTATTTAAAATTTGCAACAGTAAAAAATTATTTTTTGCAACATTTACTATAGAAAAGGCAATCCTGGCCTAATTAAAATTTGCGACAGTAAAAAATGAATTTTTGAATAATTTACTATAGAAAAGGCAATCCCTGGCGTAATTAAAATTTGCGACACTAAACAATTATTTTTTGCAAAATTTACTATAGAAAAGGCAATCCCTGGCGTAATTAAATTTGAGACAGTAAAAAATTATTTTTTGAATAATTTACTATAGAAAAGGCAATCCCTGGCGTATTTAAAATTTGCAACAGTAAAAAATTATTTTTTGCAAAATTTACTATAACAAAGGCAATCCCTGACGTATTTAAAATTTCGCGACAGTAAAAAATGAATTTTTGAATAATTTACTATAGAAAAGGCAATCCCTGGCGTAATTAAAATTTGCGACACTAAAAAATTATTTTTGGAATAATTTACTATAGAAAAGGCAATCCCTGGCGTAATTAAAATTTGTGACAGAAAAAAATATTTTTTGAATAATTTACTATAGAAAAGGCCATCCCTGGCGTAATTAAAATTTGCTACACTAAACAATTATTTTTTGCAAAATTTACTATAGAAAAGGCAATCCCTGGCGTAATTAAAATTTGAGACAGTAAAAAATTATTTTTTGAATAATTTACTATAGAAAAGGAATCCCTGGCGTAATTAAAATTTGCGACAGGAAAAAATTATTTTTTGAATAATTTACTATAGAAAGGCAATCCCAGGCGTAATTAAATTTGCGACAGTAAAAAATTATTTTTTGAATAATTTACTATACAAAAGGCAATCCCTGGCGTATTTAAAATTTGCAACAGTAAAAAATTATTTTTTGCAACATTTACTATAGAAAAGCCAATCAGTGGCGTAATTAAAATTTGCTACAGTAAAAATGAATTTTTGAATAATTTACTATAGAAAAGGCAATCCCTGGCGTAATTATAATTTGCGACAGTAAAAAATTATTTTTTGAATAATTTACTATAGAAAAGGCAATCCCTGGCGTAATTAAAATTTGCGACAGTAAAAAATTATTTTTTGAATAATTTACTATAGAAAAGGCAATCCCTGGCGTAATTAAAATTTGCGAGAGTAAAAAATTATTTTTTGAATAATTTACTATAGAAAAGGCAATCCCTGGAGTAATTAAAATTTGCGACAGTAAAAAATTAATTTTTGCAAAATTTACTATAGAAAAGGCAATCCCTGGCGTAATTAAAATTTGCGACACTAAACAATTATTTTTTTGAATAATTTACTATAGAAAAGGCAATCCCTGGCGTAATTAAAATTTGTGACAGAAAAAATTATTTTTTTGAAAATTTACTATAGAAAAGGCAATCCTGGCGTAATTAAAATTTGCGACACTAAACAATTATTTCTTTGCAAAATTTACTATAGAAAAAGGCAATCCCTGCGTAATTAAAATTTGAGACAGTAAAAAATTATTTTTTGAATAATTTACTATAGAAAAAGGCAATCCCTGGCGTAATTAAAATTTTGCGACACTAAACGATTATTTTTTGCAAAATTTACTATTGAGAAGGCAATCCCTGGCGTAATTAAAATTTGCGACACTAAACAATTATTTTTTGCAAAATTTACTATAGAAAAGGCAATCCCTGGCGTAATAAAATTTGAGACAGTAAAAAATGATTTTTGAATAATTTACTATAGAAAAGGCAATCCCTGGCGTAATTAAAATTGCGACAGTAAAAAATTATTTTTTGAATAATTTACTATACAAAAGGCAATCCTGCGTATTTAAAATCTGCAACAGTAAAAATTATTTTTTGCAACATTTACTATAGAAAAGGCAATCCCTTGCGTAATTAAAATTTGCGACAGTAAAAAATGAATTTTTGAATAATTTATATAGAAAAGGCAATCCCTGGCGTAATTATAATTTGCGACAGTAAAAAATTATTTTTTGAATAATTTACTATAGAAAAGTCAATCCCTGGCGTAATTTAAATTTGAGACAGTAAAAAATGAATTTTTGAATAATTTACTATAGAAAAGGCAATCCCTGGCGTAATTAAAATTTTCGCAAGTATAAAATTATTTTTTGCAAAATTTACTATAGAAAAGGCAATCCCTGGCGTAATTAAAATTTGTGACAGAAAAAATGAATTTTTGACATAATTTACTATAGAAAAGGCAATCCTGGCGTAATTAAAATTTGTGACAGAAAAAATTATTTTTTGGATAATTTACTATAGAAAAGACAATCCCTGGCGTAATTAAAATTTGCGACACTAAACAATTATTTTTTGCAAAATTTACCTATAGAAAAGGCAATCCCTGGCGTAATTCTAATTTGCGACAGTAAAAAAATATTTTTTGAATAATTTACTATAGAAAAGGCAATCCGTGACGTAATTTAAAATTTGCGACAGTAAAAAATTATTTTTTGAATAATTTACTATAGAAAAGGCAATCCCTGCATAATTAAAATTTGCGACAGTAAAAAATGAATTTTTGAATAATATTACTATAGAAAAGGCAAATCCCTGGCGTAATTATAATTGCGACAGTAAAAAATTATTTTTTTGAATAATTACTATAGAAAAGGCAATCCCTGGCGTAATTAAAATTTGCGACAGTAAAAAATTATTTTTTGAATAATTTACTATAGAAAAGGCAATCCCTGGCGTAATTAAAATTTGCGACAGGGTAAAAAATAATTTTTGTCAAAATTTACTATAGAAAAGGCAATCCCTGGCGTAATTAAAATTTGCTGACACTAAACAATTATTTTTTGAATAATTTACTATAGAAAGGCAATCCCTGGCGTATTTAAAATTTGCAACAGTAAAAAATTATTTTTTGAATAATTTACTATTGAAAAGGCAATCCCTGGCGTAATTAAAATTTGAGACACTAAACAATTATTTTTGCAAAAATTTACTATAGAAAAGGCAATCCCTGGCGTAATTAAAATTTGAGACAGTAAAAAATTATTTTTTGGAATAATTTACTATAGAAAAGGCAATCCCTGGCGTAATTAAAATTTGCGACACTAAAAAATTATTTTTTGAATAATTTAATATAGAAAGGGCAATCCCTGGCG
>CAWVNZ010001621.1:0-102813 GCA_963930735.1 Dioctria linearis | reverse complement strand
TAAAAAATTATTTTTTGAGTAATTTACTAAAGAAAAGGCAATCCCTGGCGTATTTAAAATTTGTGAGAGTAGAAAATTATTTTTTGAATAATTTACTATAGAAAAGGCAATCCCTGGCGCAATTAAAATTTGCGACAGTAAAAAATTATTTTTTGAATAATTTACTATAGAAAAGGCAATCCCTGGCGTATTTAAAATTTGCGACAGTAAGAAATTAATTTGTGAGAAATTTACTATAGAAAAGACAATCCCTGGCGTAATTAAAATTTGCGACAGTTGAAAATTATTCTTTGAATAATTTACTATAGAAAAGGCAATCCCTGGCGTAATTAAAATTTGCGACAGTATAAAATTATTTTTTGAATAATTTACTATAGAAAAGGCAACCCCTGGCGTAATTAAAATTTGCGACAGTTGAAAATTATTTTGTGAGAAATTTATTATAGAAAAGGCAATCGCTGGCGTAATTAAAATTTGCGACAGTAGAAAATTATTTTTTGAAAAGTTTACTATAGAAAAGGCAATCCCTGACGCAATTAAAATTTGCGACAGTAAAAAATTATTTTTTGCAAAATTTACTGTAGAAAAGGCAATCCCTGGCGCAATTAAAACTTGCGATAGTAAAAAATTATTTTTTGCAAAATTTACTGTAGAAAAGGCAATCCCTGGCGGATTTGAAATTTGCGACAGTAAAAAATAATTTTTTTGCAAAATTTACTATAGAAAAGGCAATCCCTGGCGTATTTAAAATTTGCGACAGTAAAAAATTATTTTTTGAATAATTTACTATAGAAAAGGCAATCCCTGGCGCAATTAAAATTTGCGACAGTAGAAAATTATTTTTTGAATAATTTACTATAGAAAAGGCAATCCCTGGCGCAATTAAAATTTGCGACAGTAGAAAATTATTTTTTGCAAAATTTACTATAGAAAAGGCAATCCCTGGCGTAATTAAAATTTGCGACAGTAGAAAATTAATTTGTGAGAAATTTACTATAGAAAAGGCAATCCCTGGCGTAATTAAAATTTGCGACAGTAAAAAATTATTTTTTGAATAATTAACTATAGAAAAGGCAATCCCTGGCGTAATTAAAATTTGCGACAGTATAAAATTATTTTTTGAATAATTTACTATAGAAAAGGCAATCCCTGGCGCACTTAAAATTTGCGACAGTATAAAATTATTTTTTGAATAATTTACTATAGAAAAGGCAATACCTGGCGTAATTAAAATTTGCGACAGTAAAAAATTATTTTTTGAATAATTTACTATAGAAAAGGCAATCCCTGGCGTATTTAAAATTTGCGACAGTTGAAAATTATTTTTTGAATAATTTACTATAGAAAAGGCAATCCCTGGCGCACTTAAAATTTGCGACAGTAAAAAATTATTTTTTGAATAATTTACTATAGAAAAGGCAATCCCTGGCGCACTTAAAATTTGCGACAGTAAAAAATTAATTTGTGAAAAATTTACCTGGCGAAATTGAAATTTGCGAGAGTAAAAAATTATTTTTTGAATAATTTACTATAGAAAAGGCAATCCCTGTCTTAATTAAAATTTTCGACAGTAGAAAATTATTTTTGAATAATTTACTATAGAAAAGGCAATCCCTGGCGTAATTAAAATTTGCGACAGTATAAAATTATTTTTTGAATAATTTACTATAGAAAAGGCAATCCCTGGCGTAATTAAAATTTGCGACAGTAGAAAATTATTTTGTGAAAAGTTTACTATAGAAAAGGCAATCCCTGGCGTAATTAAAATTTGCGACAGTATAAAATTATTTTTTGAATAATTTACTATAGAAAAGGCAATCCCTGGCGTAATTAAAATTTGCGACAGTTGAAAATAATTTTGTGAGAAATTTACTATAGAAAAGGCAATCGCTGGCGTAATTAAAATTTTGCGACAGTAGAAAATTATTTTTGAAAAGTTTACTATAGAAAAGGCAATCCCTGACGCAATTAAAATTTGCAACAGTAAAAAATTATTTTTTGCAAAATTTACTGTAGAAAGGCAATCCCTGGCGCAATTAAAACTTGCGATAGTAAAAAATTATTTTTTGCAAAATTTACTGTAGAAAAGGCAATCCCTGGCGGATTTGAAATTTGCGACAGTAAAAAATAATTTTTTTGCAAAATTTAATATAGAAAAGGCAATCCCTGGCGTATTTAAAATTTGCGACAGTAAAAAATTATTTTTTGAATAATTTACTATAGAAAAGGCAATCCCTGGCGCAATTAAAATTTGCGACAGTAGAAAATTATTTTTTGAATAATTTACTATAGAAAAGGCAATCCCTGGCGCAATTAAAATTTGCGACAGTAGAAAATTATTTTTTGCAAAATTTACTATAGAAAAGGCAATCCCTGGCGTAATTAAAATTTGCGACAGTAGAAAATTAATTTTTGAGAAATTTACTATAGAAAAGGCAATCCCTGGCGTAATTAAAATTTGCGACAGTAAAAAATTATTTTTTGAATAATTTACTATAGAAAAGGCAATCCCTGGCGTAATTAAAATTTGCGACAGTATAAAATTATTTTTGAATAATTTACTATAGAAAAGGCAATCCCTGGCGCACTTAAAATTTGCGACAGTATAAAATTATTTTTTGAATAATTTACTATAGAAAAGGCAATCCCTGGCGTAATTAAAATTTGCGACAGTAAAAAATTATTTTTTGAATAATTTACTATAGAAAAGGCAATCCCTGGCGTATTTAAAATTTGCGACAGTTGAAAATTATTTTTTGAATAATTTACTATAGAAAAGGCAATCCCTGGCGCACTTAAAATTTGAGACAGTAAAAAATTATTTTTTGAATAATTTACTACAGAAAAGGCAATCCCTGGCGCACTTAAAATTTGCGACAGTTTGAAAATTATTTTTGAATAATTTACTATAGAAAAGGCAATCCCTGGCGCACTTAAAATTTGCGACAGTAAAAAATTATTTTTTGAATAATTTACTATAGAAAAGGCAATCCCTGGCGCACTTAAAATTTGCGACAGTAAAAAAATTAATTTGTGAAAAATTTACCTGGCGAAATTGAAATTTGCGAGAGTAAAAAATTATTTTTTGAATAATTTACTATAGAAAAGGCAATCCCTGGCTTAATTAAAATTTGCGACAGTAGAAAATTATTTTTTGAATAATTTACTATAGAAAAGTCAATCCCTGGCGTAATTAAAATTTGCGACAGTATAAAATTATTTTTTGAATAATTTACTATAGAAAAGGCAATCCCTGGCGTAATTAAAATTTGCGACAGTAGAAAATTATTTTGTGAAAAGTTTACTATAGAAAAGGCAATCCCTGGCGCAATTAAAATTTGCGACAGTATAAAATTATTTTATGAATAATTTACTATAGAAAAGGCAATCCCTGGCTTAATTAAAATTTGCGACAGTTGAAAATAATTTTGTGAGAAATTTACTATAGAAAAGGCAATCGCTGGCGTAATTAAAATTTGCGACAGTAGAAAATTATTTTTTGAAAAGTTTACTATAGAAAAGGCAATCCCTGACGCAATTAAAATTTGCAACAGTAAAAAATTATTTTTTGCAAAATTTACTGTAGAAAAGGCAATCCCTGGCGCAATTAAAACTTGCGATAGTAAAAAATTATTTTTTGCAAAATTTACTGTAGAAAAGTCAATCCCTGGCGGATTTGAAATTTGCGACAGTAAAAAATAATTTTTTGCAAAATTTAATATAGAAAAGGCAATCCCTGGCGTATTTAAAAATTTGCGACAGTAAAAAATTATTTTTTGAATAATTTACTATAGAAAAGGCAATCCCTGGCGCAATTAAATTTGCGACAGTAGAAAATTATTTTTTGAATAATTTACTATAGAAAAGGCAATCCCTGGCGCAATTAAAATTTGCGACAGTAGAAAATTATTTTTTGCAAAATTTACTATAGAAAAGGCAATCCCTGGCGTAATTAAAATTTGCGACAGTAGAAAATTAATTTGTGAGAAATTTACTATAGAAAAGGCAATCCCTGGCGTAATTAAAATTTGCGACAGTAAAAAATTATTTTTGAATAATTTACTATAGAAAAGGCAATCCCTGGCGTAATTAAAATTTGCGACAGTATAAAATTATTTTTTGAATAATTTACTATAGAAAAGGCAATCCCTGGCGCACTTAAAATTTGCGACAGTATAAAATTATTTTTTGAATAATTTACTATAGAAAAGGCAATCCCTGGCGTAATTAAAATTTGCGACAGTAAAAAATTATTTTTTGAATAATTTACTATAGAAAAGGCAATCCCTGGCGTATTTAAAATTTGCGACAGTTGAAAATTATTTTTTGAATAATTTACTATAGAAAAGGCAATCCCTGGCGCACTTAAAATTTGCGACAGTAAAAAATTATTTTTTGAATAATTTACTATAGAAAAGGCAATCCCTGGCGCACTTAAAATTTGCGACAGTTGAAAATTATTTTTTGAATAATTTACTATAGAAAAGGCAATCCCTGGCGCACTTAAAATTTGCGACAGTAAAAAATTATTTTTTGAATAATTAACTATAGAAAAGGCAATCCCTGGCGCACTTAAATTTTGCGACAGTAAAAAATTAATTTGTGAAAAATTTACCTGGCGAAATTGAAATTTGCGAGAGTAAAAAATTATTTTTTGAATAATTTACTATAGAAAAGGCAATCCCTGGCTTAATTAAAATTTGCGACAGTAGAAAATTATTTTTTGAATAATTTACTATAGAAAAGGCAATCCTGGCGTAATTAAAATTGCGACAGTATAAAATTATTTTTTGAATAATTTACTATAGAAAAGGCAATCCCTGGCGTAATTAAAATTTGCGACAGTAGAAAATTATTTTGTGAAAAGTTTACTATAGAAAAGGCAATCCCTGGCGTAATTAAAATTTGCGACAGTATAAAATTATTTTTTGAATAATTTACTATAGAAAAGGCAATCCCTGGCGTAATTAAAATTTGCGACAGTTGAAAATAATTTTGTGAGAAATTTACTATAGAAAAGCAATCGCTGGCGTAATTAAAATTTGCGACAGTAGAAAATTATTTTTTGAAAAGTTTACTATATAAAAGGCAATCCCTGACGCAATTAAAATTTGCAACAGTAAAAAATTATTTTTTGGAAAATTTACTGTAGAAAAGGCAATCCCTGGCGCAATTAAAACTTGCGATAGTAAAAAATTATTTTTTGCAAAATTTACTGTAGAAAAGGCAATCCCTGGGGGATTTGAAATTTGCGACAGTAAAAAATAATTTTTTTGCAAAATTTAATATAGAAAAGGCAATCCCTGGCGTATTTAAAATTTGCGACAGTAAAAAATTATTTTTTGAATAATTTACTATAGAAAAGGCAACCCCTGGCGCAATTAAAATTTGCGACAGTAGAAAATTATTTTTTGAATAATTTACTATAGAAAAGGCAATCCCTGGCGCACTTAAAATTTGCGACAGTATAAAATTATTTTTTGAATAATTTAGTATAGAAAAGGCAATCCCTGGCGTAATTAAAATTTGCGACAGTATAAAATTATTTTTTGAATAATTTACTATAGAAAAGGCAATCCCTGGCGTAATTAAAATTTGCGACAGTATAAAATTATTTTTTGAATAATTTACTATAGAAAAGGCAATCCCTGGCGTAATTAAAATTTGCGACAGTAAAAAATTATTTTTTGAATAATTTACTATAGAAAAGGCAATCCCTGGCGTATTTAAAATTTGCGACAGTAGAAAATTATTTTGTGAAAAGTTTACTATAGAAAAGGCAATCCCTGGCGCAATTAAAATTTGCGACAGTAAAAAATTATTTTTTGCAAAATTTACTGTAGAAAAGGCAATCCCTGGGGCAATTAAAACTTGCGATGGTAAAAAATTATTTTTTGAATAATTTACTATAGAAAAGGCAATCCCTGGCGTAATTAAAATTTGCGACAGTAGAAAATTATTTTTTGAATAATTTACTATAGAAAAGGCAATCCCTGGCGCACTTAAAATTTGCGACAGTAGAAAATTATTTCTGAATGATTTACTATAGAAAAGGCAATCCCTGGCGCAATTACAATTTGCGACAGTAAAAAATTATTTTTTGAATAATTTACTATAGAAAAGGCAATCCCTGGCGTAATTAAAATTTGCGACAGTAGAAAATTATTTTTTGAAAAGTTTACTATAGAAAAGGCAATCCCTGGCGCAATTAAAATTTGCGACAGTAAAAAATTATTTTTTTGCAAAATTTACTGTAGAAAAGGCAGTCCCTGGCGCAATTAAAATTTGCGACAGTAAAAATTATTTTTTGCAAAATTTACTGTAGAAAAGGCCAATCCCTGGCGCAAATAAAACTTGCGATAGTAAAAAATTATTTTTTGAATAATTTACTATAGAAAAGGCAATCCCTGGCGTAATTAAAATTTGCGACAGTAGAAAATTATTTTTTGAATAATTTACTATAGAAAAGGCAGTCCCTGGCGCACTTAAAATTTGCGACAGTAGAAAATTATTTTTTGAATAATTTACTATAGAAAAGGCAATCCCTGGCGCAATTAAAATTTGCGACAGTAGAAAATTATTTTTTGAATAATTTACTATAGAAAAGGCAATCCCTGGCGTAATTAAAATTTGCGACAGTTGAAAATTATTTTTTGAATAATTTACTATAGAAAAGGCAATCCTTGGCGCAATTAAAATTTGCGACAGTAAAAAATTATTTTTTGCAAAATTTACTATAGAAAATGCAATCCTGGCGTAATTAAAATTTGCGACAGTAGAAAATTATTTTTTGAATAATTTACTATAGAAAAGGCAATCCCTGGCGCAATTAAAATTTGCGACAGTAGAAATTATTTTTTGAATAATTCACTATAGAAAAGGCAATCCCTGGCGCACTTAAAATTTGCGACAGTAGAAAATTATTTTTTGTATAATTTACTATAGAAAAGGCAATCCCTGGCGTAATTAAAATTTGCGACAGTAGAAAATTATTTTTTGCAAAATTTACTATAGAAAAGGCAATCCTTGGCGCAATTAAAATTTGCGACAGTAAAAAATTATTTTTTGCAAAATTTACTGTAGAAAGGGCAATCCCTGGCGCAATTAAAACTTGCGATAGTAAAAAATTATTTTTTGAATAATTTACTATAGAAAAGGCAATCCCTGGCGCAATTAAAATTTGCGACAGTAAAAAATTATTTTTTGAATAATTTACTATAGAAAAGGCAATCCCTGGCGAATTGAAATTTGCGAGAGTAAAAAAATTATTTTTTGTAAAATTTACTATAGAAAAGGCAATCCCTGGCGTAATTAAAATTTGCGATAGTAGAAAATTATTTTTTGCAAAATTTACTATAGAAAAGGCAATCCCTGGCGTAATTAAAATTTGCGACAGTTGAAAATTATTTTTTGAATAATTTACTATAGAAAAGGCAATCCCTGGCGCAATTAAAATTTGCGACAGTAAAAAATTATTTTTTGCAAAATTTACTGTAGAAAGGCAATCCCTGGCGCAATTAAAACTTGCGATAGTAAAAAATTATTTTTTGAATAATTTTCTATAGAAAAGGCAATCCCTGGCGTAATTAAAATTTGCGACAGTAAAAATAATTTTTTGAATAATTTACTATAGAAAAGGCAATCCATGGCGTAATTAAAATTTGCGACAGCATAAAATTATTTTTTGAATAATTTACTATAGAAAAGGCAATCCCTGGCGCACTTAAAATTTGCGACAGTATAAAATTATTTTTTGAATAATTTACTATAGAAAAGGCAATCCCTGGCGTAATTAAAATTTGCGATAGTAAAAAAATTATTTTTTGAATAATTTACTATAGAAAAGGTAATCCCTGGCGTAATTAAAATTTGCGACAGTAGAAAATTATTTTTTGAAAAGTTTACTATAGAAAAGGCAGTCCCTGGCGCAATTAAAATTTGCGACAGTAAAAAATTATTTTTTGCAAAATTTACTGTAGAAAAGGCAATCCCTGGCGCAATTAAAACTTGCGATAGTAAAAAATTATTTTTTGAATAATTTACTATAGAAAAGGCAATCCCTGGCGTAATTAAAATTTGCGACAGTAGAAAATTATTTTTTGAATAATTTACTATAGAAAAGGCAATCCCTGGCGCACTTAAAATTTGCGACAACAGAAAATTATTTTTTGAATAATTTACTATAGAAAAGGCAATCCCTGGCGCAATTAAAATTTGCGACAGTAGAAAATTATTTTTTGAATAATTTACTATAGAAAAGGCAATCCCTGGCGTAATTAAAATTTGCGACAGTTGAAAATTATTTTTGAATAATTTACTATAGAAAAGGCAATCCTTGGCGCAATTAAAATTTGCGACAGTAAAAAAATTATTTTTTGCAAAATTTACTATAGAAAAGGCAATCCCTGGCGTAATTAAAATTTGCGACAGTAGAAAATTATTTTTTGAATAATTTACTATAGAAAAGGCAATCCCTGGCGCAATTAAAATTTGCGACAGTAGAAAATTATTTTTTGAATAATTTACTATAGAAAAGGCAATCCCTGGCGCACTTAAAATTTGCGACAGTAGAAAATTATTTTTTGTATAATTTACTATAGAAAAGGCAATCCCTGGCGTAATTAAAATTTGCGACAGTAGAAAATTATTTTTTGCAAAATTTACTATAGAAAAGGCAATCCCTGGCGCAATTAAAATTTGCGACAGTAAAAAATTATTTTTTGCAAAATTTAATGTAGAAAAGGCAATCCCTGGCGCAATTAAAACTTGCGATAGTAAAAAATTATTTTTTGAATAATTTACTATAGAAAAGGCAATCCCTGGCGCAATTAAAATTTGCGACAGTAAAAAATTATTTTTTGAATAATTTACTATAGAAAAGGCAATCCCTGGCGAAATTGAAATTTGCGAGAGTAAAAAAATTATTTTTTGTAAAATTTACTATAGAAAAGGCAATCCCTGGCGTAATTAAAATTTGCGATAGTAGAAAATTATTTTTTGCAAAATTTACTATAGAAAAGGCAATCCCTGGCGTAATTAAAATTTGCGACAGTAGAAAATTATTTTTTGAAAAGTTTACTATAGAAAAGGCAGTCCCTGGCGCAATTAAAATTTGCGACAGTAAAAAATTATTTTTTGCAAAATTTACTGTAGAAAAGGCAATCCCTGGCGCAATTAAAACTTGCGATAGTAAAAAATTATTTTTTGAATAATTTACTATAGAAAAGGCAATCCCTGGCGTAATTAAAATTTGCGACAGTAGAAAATTATTTTTTGAATAATTTACTATAGAAAAGGCAATCCCTGGCGCACTTAAAATTTGCGACAACAGAAAATTATTTTTTGAATAATTTACTATAGAAAAGGCAATCCCTGGCGCAATTAAAATTTGCGACAGTAGAAAATTATTTTTTGAATAATTTACTATAGAAAAGGCAATCCCTGGCGTAATTAAAATTTGCGACAGTTGAAAATTATTTTTTGAATAATTTACTATAGAAAAGGCAATCCTTGGCGCAATTAAAATTTGCGACAGTAAAAAATTATTTTTTGCAAAATTTACTATAGAAAAGGCAATCCCTGGCGTAATTAAAATTTGCGACAGTAGAAAATTATTTTTTGAATAATTTACTATAGAAAAGGCAATCCCTGGCGCAATTAAAATTTGCGACAGTAGAAAATTATTTTTTGAATAATTTACTATAGAAAAGGCAATCCCTGGCGCACTTAAAATTTGCGACAGTAGAAAATTATTTTTTGTATAATTTACTATAGAAAAGGCAATCCCTGGCGTAATTAAAATTTGCGACAGTAGAAAATTATTTTTTGCAAAATTTACTATAGAAAAGGCAATCCCTGGCGCAATTAAAATTTGCGACAGTAAAAAATTATTTTTTGCAAAATTTAATGTAGAAAAGGCAATCCCTGGCGCAATTAAAACTTGCGATAGTAAAAAATTATTTTTTGAATAATTTACTATAGAAAAGGCAATCCCTGGCGCAATTAAAATTTGCGACAGTAAAAAATTATTTTTTGAATAATTTACTATAGAAAAGGCAATCCCTGGCGAAATTGAAATTTGCGAGAGTAAAAAAATTATTTTTTGTAAAATTTACTATAGAAAAGGCAATCCCTGGCGTAATTAAAATTTGCGATAGTAGAAAATTATTTTTTGCAAAATTTACTATAGAAAAGGCAATCCCTGGCGTAATTAAAATTTGCGACAGTTGAAAATTATTTTTTGAATAATTTACTATAGAAAAGGCAATCCCTGGCGCAATTAAAATTTGCGACAGTAAAAAATTATTTTTTGCAAAATTTACTGTAGAAAGGCAATCCCTGGCGCAATTAAAACTTGCGATAGTAAAAAATTATTTTTTGAATAATTTTCTATAGAAAAGGCAATCCCTGGCGTAATTAAAATTTGCGACAGTAAAAAATAATTTTTTGAATAATTTACTATAGAAAAGGCAATCCATGGCGTAATTAAAATTTGCGACAGCATAAAATTATTTTTTGAATAATTTACTATAGAAAAGGCAATCCCTGGCGCACTTAAAATTTGCGACAGTATAAAATTATTTTTTGAATAATTTACTATAGAAAAGGCAATCCCTGGCGTAATTAAAATTTGCGATAGTAAAAAATTATTTTTTGAATAATTTACTATAGAAAAGGTAATCCCTGGCGTAATTAAAATTTGCGACAGTAGAAAATTATTTTTTGAAAAGTTTACTATAGAAAAGGCAGTCCCTGGCGCAATTAAAATTTGCGACAGTAAAAAATTATTTTTTGCAAAATTTACTGTAGAAAAGGCAATCCCTGGCGCAATTAAAACTTGCGATAGTAAAAAATTATTTTTTGAATAATTTACTATAGAAAAGGCAATCCCTGGCGTAATTAAAATTTGCGACAGTAGAAAATTATTTTTTGAATAATTTACTATAGAAAAGGCAATCCCTGGCGCACTTAAAATTTGCGACAACAGAAAATTATTTTTTGAATAATTTACTATAGAAAAGGCAATCCCTGGCGCAATTAAAATTTGCGACAGTAGAAAATTATTTTTTGAATAATTTACTATAGAAAAGGCAATCCCTGGCGTAATTAAAATTTGCGACAGTTGAAAATTATTTTTTGAATAATTTACTATAGAAAAGGCAATCCTTGGCGCAATTAAAATTTGCGACAGTAAAAAATTATTTTTTGCAAAATTTACTATAGAAAAGGCAATCCCTGGCGTAATTAAAATTTGCGACAGTAGAAAATTATTTTTTGAATAATTTACTATAGAAAAGGCAATCCCTGGCGCAATTAAAATTTGCGACAGTAGAAAATTATTTTTTGAATAATTTACTATAGAAAAGGCAATCCCTGGCGCACTTAAAATTTGCGACAGTAGAAAATTATTTTTTGTATAATTTACTATAGAAAAGGCAATCCCTGGCGTAATTAAAATTTGCGACAGTAGAAAATTATTTTTTGCAAAATTTACTATAGAAAAGGCAATCCCTGGCGCAATTAAAATTTGCGACAGTAAAAAATTATTTTTTGCAAAATTTAATGTAGAAAAGGCAATCCCTGGCGCAATTAAAACTTGCGATAGTAAAAAATTATTTTTTGAATAATTTACTATAGAAAAGGCAATCCCTGGCGCAATTAAAATTTGCGACAGTAAAAAATTATTTTTTGAATAATTTACTATAGAAAAGGCAATCCCTGGCGAAATTGAAATTTGCGAGAGTAAAAAAATTATTTTTTGTAAAATTTACTATAGAAAAGGCAATCCCTGGCGGAATTAAAATTTGCGACAGTAGAAAATTATTTTTTGCAAAATTTACTATAGAAAAGGCAATCCCTGGCGTAATTAAAATTTGCGACAGTTGAAAATTATTTTTTGAATAATTTACTATAGAAAAGGCAATCCCTGGCGCAATTAAAATTTGCGACAGTAAAAAATTATTTTTTGCAAAATTTACTATAGAAAAGGCAATCCCTGGCGTAATTAAAATTTGCGACAGTAGAAAATTATTTTTTGAATAATTTACTACAGAAAAGGCAATCCCTGGCGTAATTAAAATTTGCGACAGTAGAAAATTATTTTTTGAATAATTTACTATAGAAAAGGAAATCCCTGGCGCGATTAAAATTTGCGACAGTAAAAAATTATTTTTTGAATAATATACTATAGAAAAGATAATCCCTGGCGCAATTAAAATTTGCGACAGTAGAAAATTATTTTTTGAAAAGTTTACTATAGAAAAGGCAATCCCTGGCGCAATTAAAATTTGCGACAGTAAAAAATTATTTTTTGCAAAATTTACTGTAGAAAAGGCAATCCCTGGCGCAATTAAAACTTGCGATAGTAAAAAATTATTTTTTGAATAATTTACTATAGAAAAGGCAATCCCTGGCGTAATTAAAACTTGCGAAAATAAAAAATTATTTTTTGAAAAATTTACTATAGAAAAGGCAATCCCTGGCGTAATTAAAATTTGCGACAGTAAAAAATTATTTTTTGCAAAATTTACTATAGAAAAGGCAATCCCTGGGATATTTAAAATTTGCGACAGTAGAAAATTATTTTTTGAATAATTTACTATATAAAAGGCAATCCCTGGGATATTTAAAATTTGCGACAGTAGAAAATTATTTTTTGAATAATTTACTATAGAAAAGGTAATCCCTGGGATATTTAAAATTTGCGACAGTTGAAAATTATTTTTTGAATAATTTACTATAGAAAAGGCAATCTCTGGCGTAATTGAAATTTGCGAGAGTAAAAAATTATTTTTTGAATAATTTACTATAGAAAAGGCAAACCCTGGCGCAATTAAAATTTGCGACAGTAAAAAATTATTTTTTGCAAAATTTACTATAAAAAAGGCAATCACTGGCGTAATTAAAATTTGCGACAGTTGAAAATTACTTTTTGAATAATTTACTATAGAAAAGGCAATCCCTGGCGCAATTAAAATTTGCGACAGTAGAAAATTATTTTTTGAATAATTTACTATAGAAAAGGCAATCCCTGGCGTAATTAAAATTTGCGACAGTATAAAATTATTTTTTGAATAATTTACTATAGAAAAGGCAATCCCTGGCGCACTTAAAATTTGCGACAGTATAAAATTATTTTTTGAATAATTTACTATAGAAAAGGCAATCCCTGGCGTAATTAAAATTTGCGACAGTTGAAAATTATTTTTTGAATAATTTACTATAGAAAAAGCAATCCCTGGCGTAATTAAAATTTGCGACAGTAGAAAATTATTTTTTGAATAATTTACTATAGAAAAGGCAATCCCTGGCGCAATTACCATTTGCGAGCGTATAAAATTATTTTTTGAATAATTTACTATAGAAAAGGCAATCCCTGGCGTAATTAAAATTTGCGACAGTAGAAAATTAATTTGTGAAAAATTTACCTGGCGCAATTAAAATTTGCGACAGTAAAAAATTATTTTTTGCAAAATTTACTATAGAAAAGGCAATCCCTGGCGTAATTAAAATTTGCGACAGTATAAAATTATTTTTTGAATAATTTACTATAGAAAAGGCAATCCCTGGCGCAATTAAAATTTGCGACAGTAGAAAATTATTTTTTGAATAATTTACTAGAGAAAAGGCAATCCCTGGCGTAATTAAAATTTGCGACAGTAGAAAATTATTTTTTGAATAATTTACTATAGAAAAGGCAATCCCTGGCGTAATTAAAATTTGCGACAGTAGAAAATTATTTTTTGAATAATTTACTATAGAAAAGGCAATCCCTGGCGCAATTAAAATTTGCGACAGTAAAAAATTATTTTTTGAATAATTTACTATAGAAAAGGCAATCCCTGGCGCAATTAAAATTTGCGACAGTAGAAAATTATTTTTTGAAAAGTTTACTATAGAAAAGGCAATCCCTGGCGCAATTAAAATTTGCGACAGTAAAAAATTATTTTTTGCAAAATTTACTGTAGAAAAGGCAATCCCTGGCGCAATTAAAACTTGCGAAAGTAAAAAATTATTTTTTGAATAATTTACTATAGAAAATGCAATCCCTGGCGCAATTAAAATTTGCGACAGTAGAAAATTATTTTTTGAATAATTTACTATAGAAAAGGCAATCCCTGGCGTAATTACAATTTGCGACAGTATAAAATTATTTTTTGAATAATTTACTATAGAAAAGGCAATCCCTGGCGCACTTAAAATTTGCGACAGTATAAAATTATTTTTTGAATAATTTACTATAGGAAAGGCAATCCCTGGCGTAATTAAAATTTGCGACAGTTGAAAATTATTTTTTGAATAATTTACTATATAAAAGGCAATCCCTGGCGTAATTAAAATTTGCGACAGTAGAAAATTAATTTGTGAAAAATTTACCTGGCGAAATTGAAATTTGCGAGAGTAAAAAATTATTTTTTGAATAATTTACTATAGAAAAGGCAATCCCTGGCGTAATTAAAATTTGCGACAGTAGAAAATTATTTTTTGAATAATTTACTATAGAAAAGGCAATCCCTGGCGTAATTAAAATTTGCGACAGTATAAAATTATTTTTTGCAAAATTTACTGTAGAAAAGGCAATCCCTGGCGCAATTAAAACTTGCGATAGTAAAAAATTATTTTTTGAATAATTTACTATAGAAAATGCAATCCCTGGCGCAATTAAAATTTGCGACAGTAGAAAATTATTTTTTGAATAATTTACTATAGAAAAGGCAATCCCTGGCGTAATTAAAATTTGCGACAGTATAAAATTATTTTTTGAATAATTTACTATAGAAAAGGCAATCCCTGGCGTAATTAAAATTTGCGACAGTAGAAAATTAATTTGTGAAAAATTTACCTGGCGAAATTGAAATTTGCGAGAGTAAAAAATTATTTTTTGAATAATTTACTATAGAAAAGGCAATCCCTGGCCTAATTAAAATTTGTGACAGTATAAAATTATTTTTTGAATAATTTACTATAGAAAAGGCAATCCCTCGGCGCAATTAAAATTTGCGACAGTAGAAAATTATTTTTTGAATAATTTACTAGAGAAAAGGCAATCCCTGGCGTAATTAAAATTTGCGACAGTATAAAATTATTTTTTGAATAATTTACTATAGAAAAGGCAATCCCTGGCGCAATTAAAATTTGCGACAGTATAAAATTATTTTTTGAATAATTTACTATAGAAAAGGCAATCCCTGGCGCAATTAAAATTTGCGACAGTAGAAAACTATTTTTGGCAAAATTTACTGTAGAAAAGGCAATCCCTGGCGCAATTAAAACTTGCGATAGTAAAAAATTATTTTTTGAATAATTTACTATAGAAAAGGCAATCCCTGGCGTAATTAAAATTTGCGACAGTAGAAAATTAATTTGTGAGAAATTTACTATAGAAAAGGCAATCCCTGGCGTAATTAAAATTTGCGACAGTAAAAAATTATTTTTTGAATAATTTACTATAGAAAAGGCAATCCCTGGCGCAATTAAAATTTGCGACAGTATAAAATTATTTTTTGAAAACTTTACTATAGAAAAGGCAATCCCTGGCGCACTTAAAATTTGCGACAGTAGAAAATTATTTTTTGAATAATTTACTATAGAAAAGGCAATCCCTGGCGTAATTAAAATTTGCGACAGTATAAAATTATTTTTTGTAAAATTTACTGTAGAAAAGGCAATCCCTGGCGCAATTAAAACTTGCGATAGTAAAAAATTATTTTTTGAATAATTTACTATAGAAAAGGCAATCCCTGGCGTAATTAAAATTTGCGACAGTAGAAAATTAATTTGTGAGAAATTTAATATAGAAAAGGCAATCCCTGGCGTAGTTAAAATTTGCGACAGTAAACAATTATTTTTTGAATAATTTACTATAGAAAAGGCAATCCCTGGCGCAATTAAAATTTGCGACAATATAAAATTATTTTTTGAATAATTTACTATAGAAAAGGCAATCCCTGGCGCACTTAAAATTTGCGACAGTATAAAATTATTTTTTGAATAATTTACTATAGAAAAGGCAATCCCTGGCGCAATTAAAATTTGCGACAGTAAAAAATTATTTTTTGAATAATTTACTATAGAAAAGGCAATCCCTGGCGCAATTAAAATTTGCGACAGTATAAAATTATTTTTTGAACAATTTACTATAGAAAAGGCAATCCCTGGCGCACTTAAAATTTGCGACAGTAAAAAATTATTTTTTGAATAATTTACTATAGAAAAGGCAATCCCTGGCGTAATTAGAATTTGCGACAGTTGAAAATTATTTTTTGAATAATTTACTATAGAAAAGGCAATCCCTGGCGCAATTACAATTTGCGACAGTTGAAAATTAATTTTTGAATAATTTACTATAGAAAAGGCAATCCCTGGCGCAATTAAAATTTGCGACAGTTGAAAATTATTTTTTGAATAATTTACTATAGAAAAGGCAATCCCTGGCGCAATTAAAATTTGCGACAGTAGAAAATTATTTTTTGAATAATTTACTATAGAAAAGGCAATCCCTGGCGCAATTAAAATTTGCGACAGTAAAAAATTATTTTTTGAATAATTTACTATAGAAAAGGCAATCCCTGGCGCAATTATAATTTGCGACAGTATAAAATTATTTTTTGAATAATTTACTATAGAAAAGGCAATCCCTGGCGTAATTAAAATTTGCGACAGTAGAAAATTATTTTTTGAATAATTTACTATAGAAAAGGCAATCCCTGGCGTAATTAAAATTTGCGACAGTATAAAATTATTTTTTGAATAATTTACTATAGAAAAGGCAATCCCTGGCGTAATTAAAATTTGCGACAGTAGAAAATTATTTTTTGAAAATTTTACTATAGAAAAGGCAATCCCTGGCGTAATTAAAATTTGCGACAGTAGAAAATTATTTTTTGAATAATTTACTATAGAAAAGGCAATCCCTGGCGTATTTAAAATTTGCGACAGTAAAAAATTATTTTGTGAGAAATTTACTATAGAAAAGGCAATCCCTGGGATATTTAAAATTTGCGACAGTAGAAAATTATTTTTTGAATAATTTACTATAGAAAAGGCAATCCCTGGCGCAGTTAAAATTTGCGAGAGTAAAAAATTATTTTTTGAATAATTTACTATAGAAAAGGCAATACCTGGCGCAATTAAAATTGGCGACAGTATAAAATTATTTTTTGAATAATTTACTATAGAAAAGGCAATCCCTGGAGTAATTAAAATTTGCGACAGTAGAAAATTATTTTTTGAATAATTTACTATAGAAAAGGCAATCCCTGGCGTATTTAAAATTTGCGACAGTAAAAAATTATTTTGTGAGAAATTTACTATAGAAAAGGCAATACCTGGGATATTTAAAATTTGCGACAGTAGAAAATTATTTTTTGAATAATTTACTATAGAAAAGGCAATCCCTGGCGCAGTTAAAATTTGCGACAGTAAAAAATTATTTTTTGAATAATTTACTATAGAAAAGGCAATACCTGGCGCAATTAAAATTTGCGACAGTATAAAATTATTTTTTGAATAATTTACTATAGAAAAGGCAATCCCTGGAGTAATTAAAATTTGCGACAGTAGAAAATTATTTTTTGAATAATTTACTATAGAAAAGGCAATCCCTGGCGCAATTAAAATTTGCGACAGTAGAAAATTATTTTTTGAATAATTTACTATAGAAAAGGCAATCCCTGGCGCAATTAAAATTTGCGACAGTAGAAAATTATTTTTTGAATAATTTACTATAGAAAAGGCAATCCCAGGCGCAATTAAAATTTGCGACAGTAAAAAATTATTTTTTGAATAATTTACTATAGAAAAGGCAATCCCTGGCGAAATTAAAATTTGCGACAGTATAAAATTATTTTTTGAATAATTTACTATAGAAAAGGCAATCCCTGGCGCAATTACAAATTGCGACAGTTGAAAATTATTTTTTGAATAATTTACTATAGAAAAGGCAATCCCTGGCGCAATTAAAATTTGCGACAGTATAAAATTATTTTTTGAAAACTTTACTATAGAAAAGGCAATCCCTGGCGCACTTAAAATTTGCGACAGTAGAAAATTATTTTTTGAATAATTTACTATAGAAAAGGCAATCCCTGGCGTAATTAAAATTTGCGACAGTATAAAATTATTTTTTGTAAAATTTACTGTAGAAAAGGCAATCCCTGGCGCAATTAAAACTTGCGATAGTAAAAAATTATTTTTTGAATAATTTACTATAGAAAAGGCAATCCCTGGCGTAATTAAAATTTGCGACAGTAGAAAATTAATTTGTGAGAAATTTAATATAGAAAAGGCAATCCCTGGCGTAGTTAAAATTTGCGACAGTAAACAATTATTTTTTGAATAATTTACTATAGAAAAGGCAATCCCTGGCGCAATTAAAATTTGCGACAATATAAAATTATTTTTTGAATAATTTACTATAGAAAAGGCAATCCCTGGCGCACTTAAAATTTGCGACAGTATAAAATTATTTTTTGAATAATTTACTATAGAAAAGGCAATCCCTGGCGCAATTAAAATTTGCGACAGTAAAAAATTATTTTTTGAATAATTTACTATAGAAAAGGCAATCCCTGGCGCAATTAAAATTTGCGACAGTATAAAATTATTTTTTGAACAATTTACTATAGAAAAGGCAATCCCTGGCGCACTTAAAATTTGCGACAGTAAAAAATTATTTTTTGAATAATTTACTATAGAAAAGGCAATCCCTGGCGTAATTAGAATTTGCGACAGTTGAAAATTATTTTTTGAATAATTTACTATAGAAAAGGCAATCCCTGGCGCAATTACAATTTGCGACAGTTGAAAATTAATTTTTGAATAATTTACTATAGAAAAGGCAATCCCTGGCGCAATTAAAATTTGCGACAGTTGAAAATTATTTTTTGAATAATTTACTATAGAAAAGGCAATCCCTGGCGCAATTAAAATTTGCGACAGTAGAAAATTATTTTTTGAATAATTTACTATAGAAAAGGCAATCCCTGGCGCAATTAAAATTTGCGACAGTAAAAAATTATTTTTTGAATAATTTACTATAGAAAAGGCAATCCCTGGCGCAATTATAATTTGCGACAGTATAAAATTATTTTTTGAATAATTTACTATAGAAAAGGCAATCCCTGGCGTAATTAAAATTTGCGACAGTAGAAAATTATTTTTTGAATAATTTACTATAGAAAAGGCAATCCCTGGCGTAATTAAAATTTGCGACAGTATAAAATTATTTTTTGAATAATTTACTATAGAAAAGGCAATCCCTGGCGTAATTAAAATTTGCGACAGTAGAAAATTATTTTTTGAAAATTTTACTATAGAAAAGGCAATCCCTGGCGTAATTAAAATTTGCGACAGTAGAAAATTATTTTTTGAATAATTTACTATAGAAAAGGCAATCCCTGGCGTATTTAAAATTTGCGACAGTAAAAAATTATTTTGTGAGAAATTTACTATAGAAAAGGCAATCCCTGGGATATTTAAAATTTGCGACAGTAGAAAATTATTTTTTGAATAATTTACTATAGAAAAGGCAATCCCTGGCGCAGTTAAAATTTGCGAGAGTAAAAAATTATTTTTTGAATAATTTACTATAGAAAAGGCAATCCCTGGCGTAATTAAAATTTGCGACAGTATAAAATTATTTTTTGAATAATTTACTATAGAAAAGGCAATCCCTGGAGTAATTAAAATTTGCGACAGTAGAAAATTATTTTTTGAATAATTTACTATAGAAAAGGCAATCCCTGGCGTATTTAAAATTTGCGACAGTAAAAAATTATTTTGTGAGAAATTTACTATAGAAAAGGCAATACCTGGGATATTTAAAATTTGCGACAGTAGAAAATTATTTTTTGAATAATTTACTATAGAAAAGGCAATCCCTGGCGCAGTTAAAATTTGCGACAGTAAAAAATTATTTTTTGAATAATTTACTATAGAAAAGGCAATACCTGGCGCAATTAAAATTTGCGACAGTATAAAATTATTTTTTGAATAATTTACTATAGAAAAGGCAATCCCTGGAGTAATTAAAATTTGCGACATTAGAAAATTATTTTTTGAATAATTTACTATAGAAAAGGCAATCCCTGGCGCAATTAAAATTTGCGACAGTAGAAAATTATTTTTTGAATAATTTACTATAGAAAAGGCAATCCCTGGCGCAATTAAAATTTGCGACAGTAGAAAATTATTTTTTGAATAATTTACTATAGAAAAGGCAATCCCAGGCGCAATTAAAATTTGCGACAGTAAAAAATTATTTTTTGAATAATTTACTATAGAAAAGGCAATCCCTGGCGAAATTAAAATTTGCGACAGTATAAAATTATTTTTTGAATAATTTACTATAGAAAAGGCAATCCCTGGCGCAATTACAAATTGCGACAGTTGAAAATTATTTTTTGAATAATTTACTATAGAAAAGGCAATCACTGGCGCAATTAAAATTAGCGACAGTTGAAAATTATTTTTTGAATAATTTACTATAGAAAAGGCAATCCCTGGCGCAATTACAAATTGCGACAGTTGAAAATTATTTTTTGAATAATTTACTATAGAAAAGGCAATCACTGGCGCAATTAAAATTAGCGACAGTTGAAAATTATTTTTTGAATAATTTACTATAGAAAAGGCAATCCCTGGCGCAATTAAAATTTGCGACAGTAGAAAATTATTTTTTGAATAATTTACTATAGAATAGGCAATCCCTGGCGCAATTAAAATTTGCGACAGTAAAAAATTATTTTTTGAATAATTTACTATAGAAAAGGCAATCCCTGGCGCAATTAAAATTTGCGACAGTATAAAATTATTGTTTGAATAATTTACTATAGAAAAGGCAATCCCTGGCGTAATTAAAATTTGCGACAGTAGAAAATTATTTTTTGAATAATTTACTATAGAAAAGGAAATCCCTGGCGCAATTAAAATTTGCGACAGTAGAAAATTATTTTTTGAATAATTTACTATAGAAAAGGCAATCCCTGGCGCACTTAAAATTTGCGACAGTATAAAATTATTTTTTGAATAATTTACTATAGAAAAGGCAATCCCTGGCGTAATTAAAATTTGCGACAGTAAAAAATTATTTTTTGAATAATTTACTATAGAAAAGGCAATCCCTGGGATATTTAAAATTTGCGACAGTTGAAAATTATTTTTGAATAATTTACTATAGAAAAGGCAATCCCTGGCGTAATTAAAATTTGCGACAGTATAAAATTATTTGTTGAATAATTTACTATAGAAAAGGCAATCCCTGGCGTAATTACAATTTTCGACAGTAAAAAATTATTTTTTGAATAATTTACTATAGAAAAGGCAATCCCTGGCGCAATTAAAATTTGCGACAGTTGAAAATTATTTTTTGAATAATTTACTATAGAAAAGGCAATCCCTGGCGTATTTAAAATTTGCGACAGTTGAAAATTATTTTTCGAATAATTTACTATAGAAAAGGCAATCCCTGGCGTATTTAAAATTTGCGACAGTATAAAATTATTTTTTGAATAATTTACTATAGAAAAGGCAATCCCTTGCGCAGTTAAAATTTGCGATAGTAAAAAATTATTTTTTGAATAATTTACTATAGAAAAGGCAATCCCTGGCGCAATTAAAATTTGCGACAGTAAAAAATTATTTTTTGAATAATTTACTATAGAAAAGGCAATCCCTGGCGTAATTAAAATTTGCGAAAATATAAAATTAATTTTTGAATAATTTACTATAGAAAAGGCAATCCCTGGCGTAATTAAAATTTGCGACAGTAGAAAATTATTTTTTGAATAATTTACTATAGAAAAGGCAATCCCTGGCGCAATTAAAATTTGCGACAGTAAAAAATTATTTTTTGAATAATTTACTATAGAAAAGGCAATCCCTGGGATATTTAAAATTTGCAACAGTATAAAATTATTCTTTGAATAATTTACTATAGAAAAGGCAATCCCTGGCGCACTTAAAATTTGCGACAGTAGAAAATTATTTTTTGAATAATTTACTATAGAAAAGGCAATCCCAGGCGCACTTAAAATTTGCGACAGTAAAAAATTATTTTTTGAATAATTTACTATAGAAAAGGCAATCCCTGGCGCACTTAAAATTTGCGACAGTAAAAAATTATTTTTTGAATAATTTACTATAGAAAAGGCAATCCCTGGCGTAATTAAAATTTGCGACAGTAAAAAATTATTTTTTGAATAATTTACTATAGAAAAGGCAATCCCTGGCGCACTTAAAATTTGCGACAGTAGAAAATTATTTTTTGAATAATATACTATAGAAAAGGCAATCCCTGGCGCAATTAAAATTTGCGACAGTAGAAAATTATTTTTTGAATAATTTACTATAGAAAAGGCAATCCCTGGCGTAATTAAAATTTGCGACAGTAGAAAATTATTTTTTGAATAATTTACTATAGAAAAGGCAATCCCTGGGATATTTAAAATTTGCGACAGTAGAAAATTATTTTTTGAATAATTTACTATAGAAAAGGCAATCCCTGGTATATTTAAAATTTGCGACAGTAGAAAATTATTTTTTGAATAATTTACTATAGAAAAGGCAATCCCTGGCGTATTTAAAATTTGCGACAGTAAAAAATTATTTTTTGAATAATTTACTATAGAAAAGGTAATCCCTGGCGCACTTAAAATTTGCGACAGTAGAAAATTATTTTTTGAATAATATACTATAGAAAAGGCAATCCCTGGCGCAATTAAAATTTGCGACAGTATAAAATTATTTTTTGAATAATTTACTATAGAAAAGGCAATCCCTGGCGCAATTACAATTTGCGACAGTTGAAAATTATTTTTTGAATAATTTACTATAGAAAAGGCAATCCCTGGCGCAATTAAAATTTGCGAAAGTTGAAAATTATTTTTTGAATAATTTACTATAGAAAAGGCAATCCTTGGCGCAATTAAAATTTGCGACAGTTGAAAATTATTTTTTGAATAATTTACTATAGAAAAGGCAATCCCTGGCGTATTTAAAATTTGCGACAGTATAAAATTATTTTTTGAATAATTTACTATAGAAAAGGCAATCCCTGGCGGATTTGAAATTTGCGACAGTAAAAAATTATTTTTTGCAAAATTTACTGTGGAAAAGGCAATCCCTGGCGGATTTGAAATTTGCGACAGTAAAAAATTATTTTTTAAATAATTTACTATACAAAAGGCAATCCCTGGCGTAATTAAAATTTGCGACAGTATAAAATTATTTTTTGAATAATTTACTATAGAAAAGGCAATCCCCGGCGCAATTAAAATGTGCAACAGTAAAAAATTATTTTTTGCAAAATTTACTTTAGAAAAGGCATTCCCTGGCTGATTTGAAATTTGCGACAGTAAAAAATTATTTTTTGAATAATTTACTATAGAAAAGGCAATCCCTGGCGTAATTAAAATTTGCGACAGTATAAAATTATTTTTTGAATAATTTACTATAGAAAAGGCAATCCCTGACGTAATTAAAATTTGCGACAGTAAAAAATTAATTTGTGAGAAATTTACTATAGAAAAGGCAATCCCTGGGATATTTAAAATTTGCGACAGTAAAAAATTATTTTTTTGCAAAATTTACTATAGAAAAGGCAATCCCTGGCGTATTTAAAATTTGCGACAGTAAAAAATTATTTTTTGAATAATTTACTATAGAAAAGGCAATCCCTGGCGCAATTAAAATTTTCGACAGTAGAAAATTATTTTTTGAATAATTTACTATAGAAAAGGCAATCCCTGGCGTATTTAAAATTTGCGACAGTAAAAAATTAATTTGTGAGAAATTTACTATAGAAAAGGCAATCCCTGGGATATTTAAAATTTGCGACAGTTGAAAATTATTTTTTGAATAATTTACTATAGAAAAGACAATCCCTGGCGTAATTAAAATTTGCGACAGTAAAAAATTATTTTTTGAAAAATTTACTATAGAAAAGGCAATCCCTGGCGTAATTAAAATTTGCGACAGTAGAAAATTATTTTTTGAATAATTTACTATAGAAAAGGCAATCCCTGGCGTAATTAAAATTTGCGACAATATAAAATTATTTTTTGAATAATTTACTATAGAAAAGGCAATCCCTGGCGTAATTAAAATTTGCGATAGTACAAAATTATTTCTTGAATAATTTACTATAGAAAAGGCAATCCCTGGCGGATTTGAAATTTGCGACAGTAAAAAATTATTTTTTGAATAATTTACTATAGAAAAGGCAATCCCTGGCGTAATTAAAATTTGCGACAGTAGAAAATTATTTTTTGAAAAGTTTACTATAGAAAAGGCAATCCCTGGCGTAATTAAAATTTGCGACAGTTGAAAAATTATTTTTTGAATAATTTACTATAGAAAAGGCAATCCCTGGCGGAATTACAATTTGCGACAGTAGAAAATTATTTTTTGAATAATTTACTATAGAAAAGGTAATCCCTGGCGTAATTAAAATTTGCGACAGTATAAAATTATTTTTTGAATAATTTACTATAGAAAAGGCAATCCCTGGCGCAATTACAATTGGCGACAGTTGAAAATTATTTTTTGAATAATTTACTATAGAAAAGACAATCGCTGGCGCAATTAAAATTTGCGACAGTAAAAAATTATTTTTTGCAAAATTTACTATAGAAAAGGCAATCCCTGGGATATTTAAAATTTGCGACAGTAAAAAATTAATTTGTGAGAAATTTACTATAGAAAAGGCAATCCCTGGGATATTTAAAATTTGCGACAGTTAAAAAATTATTTTTTTGCAAAATTTACTATAGAAAAGGCAATCCCTGGCGCAATTACAATTTGCGACAGTAAAAAATTATTTTTTGAATAATTTACTATAGAAAAGGCAATCCCTGGCGTTATAAAATTTGCGACAGTTGAAAATTATTTTTTGAATACTTTACTATAGAAAAGCAATCCCTGGCGTATTTAAAATTTGCGACAGTAAAAATTATTTTTTGAAAAATTTACTATAGAAAAGGCAATACCTGGCGTAATTAAAATTTGCGACAGTAGAAAATTATTTTTTGAATAATTTACTATAGAAAAGGCAATCCCTGGCGTAATTAAAATTTGCGACAGTAGAAAATTATTTTTTGAATAATTTAATATAGAAAAGGCAATCCCTGGCGTAATTAAAATTTGCGACGGTAGAAAATTATTTTTGAATAATTTACTATAGAAAAGGCAATCCCTGGCGTATTTAAATTTGCGACAGTAAGAAATTAATTTGTGAGAAATTTACTATAGAAAAGGCAATCCCTGGGATATTTAAAATTTGCGACAGTAAAAAATTATTTTTGAATAATTTACTATAGAAAAGGCAATCCTGGCGTATTTAAAATTTGCGACAGTAAGAAATTAATTTGTGAGAAATTTACTATAGAAAAGGCAATCCCTGGGATATTTAAAATTTGCGACAGTAGAAAATATTTTTTGAATAATTTACTATAGAAAAGGCAATCCCTGGCGTATTTAAATTTGCGACAGTAAACAATTAATTTGTGAGAAATTTACTATAGAAAAGGCAATCCCTGGCGTAATTAAAATTTGCAACAGTAAAAAATTATTTTTTGAATAATTTACTATAGAAAAGGCAATCCCTGGCGGATTTGAAATTTGCGAGAGTAAAAAATTATTTTTTGAATAATTTACTATAGAAAAGGCAATCCCTGGCGCAATTAAAATTTACGACAGTAAAAAATTATTTTTTGAATAATTTACTATAGAAAAGGCAATCCCTGGCGCACTTAAAATTTGCGACAGTAAAAAATTATTTTTTGAATAATTTACTATAGAAAAGGCAATCCCTGGCGCAATTAAAATTTGCGACTGTAAAAAATTATTTTTTGAATAATTTACTATAGAAAAGGCAATCCCTGGCGTAATTAAAATTTGCGACAGTATAAAATTATTTTTTGAATAATTTACTATAGAAAAGGCAATCCCTGGCGTAATTAAAATTTGCGACAGTAAAAAATTAATTTGTGAGAAATTTACTATACAAAAGGCAATCCCTGGCGCAATTACAATTTGCGACAGTAAAAAATTATTTTTTGAATAATTTACTATAGAAAAGGCAATCCCTGGCGTAATTAAAATTTGCGACAGTAAAAAATTAATTTGTGAGAAATTTACTATAGAAAAGGCAATCCCTGGGATATTTAAAATTTGCGACAGTAAAAAATTATTTTTTGAATAATTTACTATAGAAAAGGCAATCCCTGGCGTAATTAAAATTTGCGACAGTAGAAAATTATTTTTTGAATAATTTACTATAGAAAAGGCAATACCTGGCACAATTAAAATTTGCGACAGTAAAAAATTATTTTTTGCAAAATTTACTATAGAAAAGGCAATCCCTGGCGCACTTAAAATTTGCGACAGTAAAAAATTATTTTTTGAATAATTTACTATAGAAAAGGCAATCCCTGGCGTAATTAAAATTTGCGACAGTTGAAAATTATTTTTTGAATAATTTACTATAGAAAAGGCAATCCCTGGCGCAATTACAATTTGCGACAGTATAAAATTATTTTTTGAATAATTTACTATAGAAAAAGCAATCCCTGGCGTAATTAAAATTTGCGACAGTTGAAAATTATTTTTTGAATAATTTACTATAGAAAAGGCAATCCCTGGCGCAATTAAAATTTGCGACAGTAAAAAATTATTTTTTGCAAAATTTACTATAGAAAAGGCAATCCCTGTCGCACTTAAAATTTGCGACAGTAAAAAATTATTTTTGAATAATTTACTATAGAAAAAGGCAATCCCTGGCGTAATTAAAATTTGCGACAGTTGAAAATTATTTTTTGAATAATTTACTATAGAAAAGGCAATCCCTGGCGTAATTAAAATTTGCGACAGTAAAAAATTATTTTTTGAAAAATTTACTATAGAAAAGGCAATCCCTGGCGTAATTAAAATTTGCGTCAGTAGAAAATTATTTTTTGAATAATTTACTATAGAAAAGGCAATCCCTGGCGTAATTAAAATTTGCGACAATATAAAATTATTTTTTGAATAATTTACTATAGAAAAGGCAATCCCTGGCGTAATTAAAACTTGCGATAGTAAAAAATTATTTTTTGAATAATTTACTATAGAAAAGGCAATCCCTGGCGGATTTGAAATTTGCGACAGTAAAAAATTATTTTTTGAATAATTTACTATAGAAAAGGCAATCCCTGGCGTAATTAAAATTTGCGACAGTAGAAAATTATTTTTTGAAAAGTTTACTATAGAAAAGGCAATCCCTGGCGTAATTAAAATTTGCGACAGTAGAAAATTATTTTTTGAATAATTTACTATAGAAAAGGCAATCCTTGGCGGAATTACAATTTGCGACAGTAGAAAATTATTTTTTGAATAATTTACTATAGAAAAGGTAATCCCTGGCGTAATTAAAATTTGCGACAGTATAAAATTATTTTTTGAATAATTTACTATAGAAAAGGCAATCCCTGGCGCAATTACAATTTGCGACAGTTGAAAATTATTTTTTGAATAATTTACTATAGAAAAGGCAATCCCTGGCGCAATTAAAATTTGCGACAGTAAGAAATTATTTTTTGCAAAATTTACTATAGAAAAGGCAATCCCTGGGATATTTAAAATTTGCGACAGTAAAAAATTAATTTGTGAGAAATTTACTATAGAAAAGGCAATCCCTGGGATATTTAAAATTTGCGACAGTTAAAAAATTATTTTTTTGCAAAATTTACTATAGAAAAAGCAATCCCTGGCGCAATTACAATTTGCGACAGTAAAAAATTATTTTTTGAATAATTTACTATAGAAAAGGCAATCCCTGGCGTAATTAAAATTTGCGACAGTTGAAAATTATTTTTTGAATAATTTACTATAGAAAAGGCAATCCTGGCGTATTTAAAATTTGCGACAGTAAAAAAATTATTTTTTGAAAAAATTTACTATAGAAAAGGCAATACCTGGCGTAATTAAATTTGCGACAGTAGGAAAATTATTTTTTGAATAATTTACTATAGAAAAGGCAATCCCTGGCGTAATTAAAATTTGCGAAAGTAGAAAATTATTTTTTGAATAATTTACTATAGAAAAGGCAATCCCTGGCGTAATTAAAATTTGCGACAGTAGAAAATTATTTTTTGAATAATTTACTATAGAAAAGGCAATCCTGGCGTATTTAAGATTTGCGACAGTAAGAAATTAATTTGTGAGAAATTTACTATAGAAAAGGCAATCCCTGGGATATTTAAAATTTGCGACAGTAAAAAATTATTTTTTGAATAATTTACTATAGAAAAGGCAATCCCTGGCGTATTTAAAATTTGCGACAGTAAGAAATTAATTTGTGAGAAATTTACTATAGAAAAGGCAATCCCTGGGATATTTAAAATTTGCGACAGTAGAAAATTATTTTTTGAATAATTTACTATAGAAAAGGCAATCCCTGGCGTATTTAAAATTTGCGACAGTAAAAAATTAATTTGTGAGAAATTTACTATAGAAATGGCAATCCCTGGCGTAATTAAAATTTGCGACAGTAAAAAATTATTTTTTGACTAATTTACTATAGAAAAGGCAATCCCTGGCGGATTTGAAATTTGCGACAGTAAAAAATTATTTTTTGAATAATTTACTATAGAAAAGGCAATCCCTGGCGCAATTAAAATTTGCGACAGTAAAAAATTATTTTTTGAATAATTTACTATAGAAAAGGCAATCCCTGGCGCACTTAAAATTTGCGACAGCATAAAATTATTTTTTGAATAATTTACTATAGAAAAGGCAATCCCTGGCGTAATTACAATTTGCGACAGTAAAAAATTATTTTTTGATTAATTTACTATAGAAAAGGCAATCCCTGGCGGATTTGAAATTTGCGACAGTAAAAAATTATTTTTTGAATAATTTACTATAGAAAAGGCAATCCCTGGCGTAATTAAAATTTGCGACAGTAGAAAATTATTTTTTGAAAAGTTTACTATAGAAAAGGCAATCCCTGGCGTAATTAAAATTTGCGACTGTAGAAAATTATTTTTTGAATAATTTACTATAGAAAAGGCAATCCCTGGCGGAATTACAATTTGCGACAGTAGAAAATTATTTTTTGAATAATTTACTATAGAAAAGGTAATCCCTGGCGTAATTAAAATTTGCGACAGTATAAAATTATTTTTTGAATAATTTACTATAGAAAAGGCAACCCCTGGCGCAATACAATTTGCGACAGTTGAAAATTATTTTATGAATAATTTACTATAGAAAAGGCAATCCCTGGCGCAATTAAAATTTGCGACAGTAAAAAATTATTTTTTGCAAAATTTACTATAGAAAAGGCAATCCCTGGGATATTTAAAATTTGCGACAGTAAAAAATTAATTTGTGAGAAATTTACTATAGAAAAGGCAATCCCTGGGATATTTAAAATTTGCGACAGTTAAAAAATTATTTTTTTGCAAAATTTACTATAGAAAAGGCAATCCCTGGCGCAATTACAATTTGCGACAGTAAAAAATTATTTTTTGAATAATTTACTATAGAAAAGGCAATCCCTGGCGCAATTAAAATTTGCGACAGTATAAAATTATTGTTTGAATAATTTACTATAGAAAAGGCAATCCCTGGCGTAATTAAAATTTGCGACAGTAGAAAATTATTTTTTGAATAATTTACTATAGAAAAGGCAATCCCTGGCGTAATTAAAATTTGCGACAGTAGAAAATTATTTTTTGAATAATTTACTATAGAAAAGGCAATCCCTGGCGCAATTACAATTTGCGACAGTAGAAAATTATTTTTTGAATAATTTACTATAGAAAAGGTAATCCCTGGCGTAATTAAAATTTGCGACAGTATAAAATTATTTTTTGAATAATTTACTATAGAAAAGGCAATCCCTGGCGCAATTACAATTTGCGACAGTTGAAAATTATTTTTTGAATAATTTACTATAGAAAAGGCAATCCCTGGCGCAATTAAAATTTGCGACAGTAAAAAATTATTTTTTGAATAATTTACTATAGAAAAGGCAATCCCTGGCGCAATTAAAATTTGCGACAGTATAAAATTATTGTTTGAATAATTTACTATAGAAAAGGCAATCCCTGGCGTAATTAAAATTTGCGACAGTAGAAAATTATTTTTTGAATAATTTACTATAGAAAAGGCAATCCCTGGCGTAATTAAAATTTGCGACAGTATAAAATTATTTTTTGAATAATTTACTATAGAAAAGGAAATCCCTGGCGCAATTAAAATTTGCGACAGTAGAAAATTATTTTTTGAATAATTTACTATAGAAAAGGCAATCCCTGGCGCACTTAAAATTTGCGACAGTATAAAATTATTTTTTGAATAATTTACTATAGAAAAGCAATCCCTGGCGTAATTAAAATTTGCGACAGTAAAAAATTATTTTTTGAATAATTTACTATAGAAAAGGCAATCCCTGGCGTATTTAAAATTTGCGACAGTAGAATATTATTTTTTGAAAAATTTACTATAGAAAAGGCAATCCCTGGCGCAATTAAAATTTGCGACAGTAAAAAATTATTTTTTGCAAAATTTACTGTAGAAAAGGCAATCCCTGGGATATTTAAAATTTGCGACAGTTGAAAATTATTTTTGTATAATTTACTAAAGAAAAGGCAATCCCTGGCGTAATTAAAATTTGCGACAGTATAAAATTATTTGTTGAATAATTTACTATAGAAAAGGCAATCCCTGGCGTAATTAAAATTTTCGACAGTAAAAAATTATTTTTTGAATAATTTACTATAGAAAAGGCAATCCCTGGCGCAATTAAAATTTGCGACAGTTGAAAATTATTTTTTGAATAATTTACTATAGAAAAGGCAATCCCTGGCGTATTTAAAATTTGCGACAGTTGAAAATTATTTTTTGAATAATTTACTATAGAAAAGGCAATCCCTGGCGTATTTAAAATTTGCGACAGTATAAAATTATTTTTTGAATAATTTACTATAGAAAAGGCAATCCCTTGGGCAATTAAAATTTGAGATAGTAAAAAATTATTTTTTGAATAATTTACTATAGAAAAGGCAATCCCTGGCGCAATTAAAATTTGCGACAGTAAAAAATTATTTTTTGAATAATTTACTATAGAAAAGGCAATCCCTGGCGTAATTAAAATTTGCGAAAATATAAAATTAATTTTTGAATAATTTACTATAGAAAAGGCAATCCCTGGCGTAATTAAAATTTGCGACAGTAGAAAATTATTTTTTGAATAATTTACTATAGAAAAGGCAATCCCTGGCGCAATTAAAATTTGCGACAGTAAAAAATTATTTTTTGAATAATTTACTATAGAAAAGGCAATCCCTGGGATATTTAAAATTTGCAACAGTATAAAATTATTCTTTGAATATATAATATAATAAAATTATTCTTTGAATAATTTACTATAGAAAAGGCAATCCCTGGCGCACTTAAAATTTGCGACAGTAGAAAATTATTTTTTGAATAATTTACTATAGAAAAGGCAATCCCAGGCGCACTTAAAATTTGCGACAGTAAAAAATTATTTTTTGAATAATTTACTATAGAAAAGGCAATCCCTGGCGCACTGAAAATTTGCGACAGTAAAAAATTATTTTTTGAATAATTTACTATAGAAAAGGCAATCCCTGGCGTAATTAAAATTTGCGACAGTTGAAAATTATTTTTTTGAAAAATTTACTATATAAAAGGCATTCCCTGTCGTAATTAAAATTTGCGACAGTAGAAAATTATTTTTTGAATAATTTACTATAGAAAAGGCAATCCCTGGCGCAATTAAAATTTGCGACAGTAAAAAATTATTTTTTGAATAATTTACTATAGAAAAGGCAATCCCTGGCGCAATTAAAATTTGCGACAGTAAAAAATTATTTTTTTAATAATTTACTATAGAAAAGGCAATCCCTGGCGTATTTAAAATTTGCGACAGTAAGAAATTAATTTGTGAGAAATTTACTATAGGAAAGGCAATCCCTGGCGCAATTAAAATTTGCGACAATAAAAAATTATTTTTTGCAAAATTTACTATAGAAAACGCAATCCCTGGCGCACTTAAAATTTGCGACAGTAGAAAATTATTTTTTGAATAATTTACTATAGAAAAGGCAATCCCTGGCGCAATTAAAATTTGCGACAGTAGAAAATTATTTTTTGAATAATTTACTATAGAAAAGGCAATCCCTGGCGTAATTAAAATTTGCGACAGTAGAAAATTATTTTTTGAATAATTTACTATAGAAAAGGCAATCCCTGGGATATTTAAAATTTGCGACAGTAGAAAATTATTTTTTGAATAATTTACTATAGAAAAGGCAATCCCTGGTATATTTAAAATTTGCGACAGTAGAAAATTATTTTTTGAATAATTTACTATAGAAAAGGCAATCCCTGGCGTATTTAAAATTTGCGACAGTAAAAAATTATTTTTTGAATAATTTACTATAGAAAAGGCAATCCCTGGCGCACTTAAAATTTGCGACAGTAGAAAATTATTTTTTGAATAATATACTATAGAAAAGGCAATCCCTGGCGCAATTAAAATTTGCGACATTATAAAATTATTTTTTGAATAATTTACTATAGAAAAGGCAATCCCTGGCGCAATTACAATTTGCGACAGTTGAAAATTATTTTTTGAATAATTTACTATAGAAAAGGCAATCCCTGGCGCAATTTAAATTTGCGATAGTTGAAAATTATTTTTTGAATAATTTACTATAGAAAAGGCTATCCCTGGCGCAATTAAAATTTGCGACAGTTGAAAATAATTTTTTGAATAATCTACTATAGAAAAGGCAATCCCTGGCGTATTTAAAATTTGCGACAGTATAAAATTATTTTTTGAATAATTTACTATAGAAAAGGCAATCCCTGGCGGATTTGAAATTTGCGACAGTAAAAAATTATTTTTTGCAAAATTTACTGTGGAAAAGGCAATCCCTGGCGGATTTGAAATTTGCGACAGTAAAAAATTATTTTTTAAATAATTTACTATACAAAAGGCAATCCCTGGTGTAATTAAAATTTGCGACAGTATAAAATTATTTTTTGAATAATTTACTATAGAAAAGGCAATCCCCGGCGCAATTAAAATGTGCAACAGTAAAAAATTATTTTTTGCAAAATTTACTTTAGAAAAGGCATTCCCTGGCGGATTTGAAATTTGCGACAGTAAAAAATTATTTTTTGAATAATTTACTATAGAAAAGGCAATCCCTGGCGTAATTAAAATTTGCGACAGTATAAAATTATTTTTTGAATAATTTACTATAGAAAAGGCAATCCCTGACGTAATTAAAATTTGCGACAGTAAAAAATTAATTTGTGAGAAATTTACTATAGAAAAGGCAATCCCTGGGATATTTAAAATTTGCGACAGTAAAAAATTATTTTTCTGCAAAATTTACTATAGAAAAGGCAATCCCTGGCGTATTTAAAATTTGCGACAGTAAAAAATTATTTTTTGAATAATTTACTATAGAAAAGGCAATCCCTGGCGCAATTAAAATTTTCGACAGTAGAAAATTACTTTTTGAATAATTTACTATAGAAATGGCAATCCCTGGCGTATTTAAAATTTGCGACAGTAAAAAATTAATTTGTGAGAAATTTACTATAGAAAAGGCAATCCCTGGGATATTTAAAATTTGCGACAGTTGAAAATTATTTTTTGAATAATTTACTATAGAAAAGACAATCCCTGGCGTAATTAAAATTTGCGACAGTAGAAAATGATTTTTTGAATAATTTACTATAGAAAAGGCAATCCCTGGCGTAATTAAAATTTGCGACAATATAAAATTATTTTTTGAATAATTTACTATAGAAAAGGCAAACCCTGGCGTAATTAAAATTTGCGATAGTACAAACTTATTTTTTGAATAATTTACTATAGAAAAGGCAATCCCTGGCGGATTTGAAATTTGCGACAGTAAAAAATTATTTTTTGAATAATTTACTATAGAAAAGGCAATCCCTGGCGTAATTAAAATTTGCGACAGTAGAAAATTATTTTTTGAAAAGTTTACTATAGAAGAGGCAATCCCTGGCGTAATTAAAATTTGCGACAGTAGAAAATTATTTTTTGAATAATTTACTATAGAAAAGGCAATCCCTGGCGGAATTACAATTTGCGACAGTAGAAAATTATTTTTTGAATAATTTACTATAGAAAAGGCAATACCTGGGATATTTAAAATTTGCGACAGTTAAAAAATTATTTTTTTGCAAAATTTACTATAGAAAAGGCAATCCCTGGCGCAATTACAATTTGCGAGAGTAAAAAATTATTTTTTGAATAATTTACTATAGAAAAGGCAATCCCTGGCGTAATTAAAATTTGCGACAGTTGAAAATTATTTTTTGAATACTTTACTATAGAAAAGGCAATCCCTGGCGTATTTAAAATTTGCGACAGTAAAAAATTATTTTTTGAAAAATTTACTATAGAAAAGGCAATACCTGGCGTAATTAAAATTTGCGACAGTAGAAAATTATTTTTTGAATAATTTACTATAGAAAAGGCAATCCCTGGCGTAATTAAAATTTGCGACAGTAGAAAATTATTTTTTGAATAATTTACTATAGAAAAGGCAATCCCTGGCGTAATTAAAATTTGCGACGGTAGAAAATTATTTTTTGAATAATTTACTATAGAAAAGGCAATCCCTGGCGTATTTAAAATTTGCGACAGTAAGAAATTAATTTGTGAGAAATTTACTATAGAAAAGGCAATCCCTGGGATATTTAAAATTTGCGACAGTAAAAAATTATTTTTTGAATAATTTACTATAGAAAAGGCAATCCCTGGCGTATTTAAAATTTGCGACAGTAAGAAATTAATTTGTGAGAAATTTACTATAGAAAAGGCAATCCCTGGGATATTTAAAATTTGCGACAGTAGAAAATTATTTTTTGAATAATTTACTATAGAAAAGGCAATCCCTGGCGTATTTAAAATTTGCGACAGTAAACAATTAATTTGTGAGAAATTTACTATAGAAAAGGCAATCCCTGGCGTAATTAAAATTTGCGAGAGTAAAAAATTATTTTTTGAATAATTTACTATAGAAAAGGCAATCCCTGGCGCAATTAAAATTTGCGACACTAAAAAATTATTTTTTGAATAATTTACTATAGAAAAGGCAATCCCTGGCGCACTTAAAATTTGCGACAGTAAAAAATTATTTTTTGAATAATTTACTATAGAAAAGGCAATCCCTGGCGCAATTAAAATTTGCGACTGTAAAAAATTATTTTTTGAATAATTTACTATAGAAAAGGCAATCCCTGGCGTAATTAAAATTTGCGACAGTATAAAATTATTTTTTGAATAATTTACTATAGAAAAGGCAATCCCTGGCGCAATTAAAATTTGCGACTGTAAAAAATTATTTTTTGAATAATTTACTATAGAAAAGGCAATCCCTGGCGTAATTAAAATTTGCGACAGTATAAAATTATTTTTTGAATAATTTACTATAGAAAAGGCAATCCCTGGCGCAATTAAAATTTGCGACTGTAAAAAATTATTTTTTGAATAATTTACTATAGAAAAGGCAATCCCTGGCGCAATTAAAATTTGCGACTGTAAAAAATTATTTTTTGAATAATTTACTATAGAAAAGGCAATCCCTGGCATATTTAAAATTTGCGACAGTATAAAATTATTTTTTGAATAATTTACTATAGAAAAGGCAATCCCTGGCGTAATTAAAATTTGCGACAGTAGAAAATTATTTTTTGAATAATTTACTACAGAAAAGGCAATCCCTGTCGGATTTGAAATTTGCGACAGTAGAAAATTATTTTTTGAATAATTTACTATAGAAAAGGCAATCCCTGGCGTATTTAAAATTTGCGACAGTAAAAAATTATTTTTTGAATAATTTACTATAGAAAAGGCAATCCCTGGCGCAATTAAAATTTGCGACAGTAAAAAATTATTTTTTGGATAATTTACTATAGGAAAGGCAATCCCTGAGATATTTAAAATTTGCGACAGTAAAAAATTATTTTTTGAATAATTTACTATATAAAAGGCAATCCCTGGCGCAATTACAATTTGCGACAGTAAAAAATTATTTTTTGAATAATTTACTATAGAAAAGGCAATCCCTGGCGCACTTAAAATTTGCGACAGTAAAAAATTATTTTTTGTATAATTTACTATAGAAAAGGCAATCCCTGGCGCAATTAAAATTTGCGACTGTAAAAAATTATTTTTTGAATAATTTACTATAGGAAAGGCAATCCCTGAGATATTTAAAATTTGCGACAGTAAAAAATTATTTTTTGAATAATTTACTATAGGAAAGGCAATCCCTGAGATATTTAAAATTTGCGACAGTAAAAAATTATTTTTTGAATAATTTACTATATAAAAGGCAATCCCTGGCGCAATTACAATTTGCGACAGTAAAAAATTATTTTTTGAATAATTTACTATAGAAAAGGCAATCCCTGGCGTAATTAAAATTTGCGACAGTATAAAATTATTTTTTGAATAATTTACTATAGAAAAGGCAATCCCTGGCATATTTAAAATTTGCGACAGTATAAAATTATTTTTTGAATAATTTACTATAGAAAAGGCAATCCCTGGCGTAATTAAAATTTGCGACAGTAGAAAATTATTTTTTGAATAATTTACTATAGAAAAGGCAATCCCTGTCGGATTTGAAATTTGCGACAGTAGAAAATTATTTTTTGAATAATTTACTATAGAAAAGGCAATCCCTGGCGTATTTAAAATTTGCGACAGTAAAAAATTATTTTTTGAATAATTTACTATAGAAAAGGCAATCCCTGGCGCAATTAAAATTTGCGACAGTAAAAAATTATTTTTTGAATAATTTACTATAGGAAAGGCAATCCCTGAGATATTTAAAATTTGCGAGAGTAAAAAATTATTTTTTGAATAATTTACTATAGAAAAGGCAATCCCTGGCGCAATTAAAATTTGCGACACTAAAAAATTATTTTTTGAATAATTTACTATAGAAAAGGCAATCCCTGGCGCACTTAAAATTTGCGACAGTAAAAAATTATTTTTTGAATAATTTACTATAGAAAAGGCAATCCCTGGCGCAATTAAAATTTGCGAGAGTAAAAAATTATTTTTTGAATAATTTACTATAGAAAAGGCAATCCCTGGCGCAATTAAAATTTGCGACACTAAAAAATTATTTTTTGAATAATTTACTATAGAAAAGGCAATCCCTGGCGTAATTAAAATTTGCGACAGTATAAAATTATTTTTTGAATAATTTACTATAGAAAAGGCAATCCCTGGCATATTTAAAATTTGCTACAGTAAAAAATTAATTTGTGAGAAATTTACTATAGAAAAGGCAATACCTGGGATATTTAAAATTTGCGACAGTTAAAAAATTATTTTTTTGCAAAATTTACTATAGAAAAGGCAATCCCTGGCGCAATTACAATTTGCGAGAGTAAAAAATTATTTTTTGAATAATTTACTATAGAAAAGGCAATCCCTGGCGTAATTAAAATTTGCGACAGTTGAAAATTATTTTTTGAATACTTTACTATAGAAAAGGCAATCCCTGGCGTATTTAAAATTTGCGACAGTAAAAAATTATTTTTTGAAAAATTTACTATAGAAAAGGCAATCCCTGGCGTAATTAAAATTTGCGACGGTAGAAAATTATTTTTTGAATAATTTACTATAGAAAAGGCAATCCCTGGCGTATTTAAAATTTGCGACAGTAAGAAATTAATTTGTGAGAAATTTACTATAGAAAAGGCAATCCCTGGGATATTTAAAATTTGCGACAGTAAAAAATTATTTTTTGAATAATTTACTATAGAAAAGGCAATCCCTGGCGTATTTAAAATTTGCGACAGTAAGAAATTAATTTGTGAGAAATTTACTATAGAAAAGGCAATCCCTGGGATATTTAAAATTTGCGACAGTAGAAAATTATTTTTTGAATAATTTACTATAGAAAAGGCAATCCCTGGCGTATTTAAAATTTGCGACAGTAAACAATTAATTTGTGAGAAATTTACTATAGAAAAGGCAATCCCTGGCGTAATTAAAATTTGCGAGAGTAAAAAATTATTTTTTGAATAATTTACTATAGAAAAGGCAATCCCTGGCGCAATTAAAATTTGCGACACTAAAAAATTATTTTTTGAATAATTTACTATAGAAAAGGCAATCCCTGGCGCACTTAAAATTTGCGACAGTAAAAAATTATTTTTTGAATAATTTACTATAGAAAAGGCAATCCCTGGCGCAATTAAAATTTGCGACTGTAAAAAATTATTTTTTGAATAATTTACTATAGAAAAGGCAATACCTGGCGTAATTAAAATTTGCGACAGTATAAAATTATTTTTTGAATAATTTACTATAGAAAAGGCAATCCCTGGCGTAATTAAAATTTGCGACAGTATAAAATTATTTTTTGAATAATTTACTATAGAAAAGGCAATCCCTGGCGTAATTAAAATTTGCGACAGTATAAAATTATTTTTTGAATAATTTACTATAGAAAAGGCAATCCCTGGCATATTTAAAATTTGCGACAGTATAAAATTATTTTTTGAATAATTTACTATAGAAAAGGCAATCCCTGGCGTATTTAAAATTTGCGACAGTAAACAATTAATTTGTGAGAAATTTACTATAGAAAAGGCAATCCCTGGCGTAATTAAAATTTGCGAGAGTAAAAAATTATTTTTTGAATAATTTACTATAGAAAAGGCAATCCCTGGCGCAATTAAAATTTGCGACACTAAAAAATTATTTTTTGAATAATTTACTATAGAAAAGGCAATCCCTGGCGCACTTAAAATTTGCGACAGTAAAAAATTATTTTTTGAATAATTTACTATAGAAAAGGCAATCCCTGGCGCAATTAAAATTTGCGAGAGTAAAAAATTATTTTTTGAATAATTTACTATAGAAAAGGCAATCCCTGGCGCAATTAAAATTTGCGACACTAAAAAATTATTTTTTGAATAATTTACTATAGAAAAGGCAATCCCTGGCGTAATTAAAATTTGCGACAGTATAAAATTATTTTTTGAATAATTTACTATAGAAAAGGCAATCCCTGGCATATTTAAAATTTGCGACAGTAAAAAATTAATTTGTGAGAAATTTACTATAGAAAAGGCAATACCTGGGATATTTAAAATTTGCGACAGTTAAAAAATTATTTTTTTGCAAAATTTACTATAGAAAAGGCAATCCCTGGCGCAATTACAATTTGCGAGAGTAAAAAATTATTTTTTGAATAATTTACTATGGAAAAGGCAATCCCTGGCGTAATTAAAATTTGCGACAGTTGAAAATTATTTTTTGAATACTTTACTATAGAAAAGGCAATCCCTGGCGTATTTAAAATTTGCGACAGTAAAAAATTATTTTTTGAAAAATTTACTATAGAAAAGGCAATCCCTGGCGTAATTAAAATTTGCGACGGTAGAAAATTATTTTTTGAATAATTTACTATAGAAAAGGCAATCCCTGGCGTATTTAAAATTTGCGACAGTAAGAAATTAATTTGTGAGAAATTTACTATAGAAAAGGCAATCCCTGGGATATTTAAAATTTGCGACAGTAAAAAATTATTTTTTGAATAATTTACTATAGAAAAGGCAATCCCTGGCGTATTTAAAATTTGCGACAGTAAGAAATTAATTTGTGAGAAATTTACTATAGAAAAGGCAATCCCTGGGATATTTAAAATTTGCGACAGTAGAAAATTATTTTTTGAATAATTTACTATAGAAAAGGCAATCCCTGGCGTATTTAAAATTTGCGACAGTAAACAATTAATTTGTGAGAAATTTACTATAGAAAAGGCAATCCCTGGCGTAATTAAAATTTGCGAGAGTAAAAAATTATTTTTTGAATAATTTACTATAGAAAAGGCAATCCCTGGCGCAATTAAAATTTGCGACACTAAAAAATTATTTTTTGAATAATTTACTATAGAAAAGGCAATCCCTGGCGCACTTAAAATTTGCGACAGTAAAAAATTATTTTTTGAATAATTTACTATAGAAAAGGCAATCCCTGGCGCAATTAAAATTTGCGACTGTAAAAAATTATTTTTTGAATAATTTACTATAGAAAAGGCAATACCTGGCGTAATTAAAATTTGCGACAGTATAAAATTATTTTTTGAATAATTTACTATAGAAAAGGCAATCCCTGGCGTAATTAAAATTTGCGACAGTATAAAATTATTTTTTGAATAATTTACTATAGAAAAGGCAATCCCTGGCGTAATTAAAATTTGCGACAGTATAAAATTATTTTTTGAATAATTTACTATAGAAAAGGCAATCCCTGGCATATTTAAAATTTGCGACAGTATAAAATTATTTTTTGAATAATTTACTATAGAAAAGGCAATCCCTGGCGTATTTAAAATTTGCGACAGTAAACAATTAATTTGTGAGAAATTTACTATAGAAAAGGCAATCCCTGGCGTAATTAAAATTTGCGAGAGTAAAAAATTATTTTTTGAATAATTTACTATAGAAAAGGCAATCCCTGGCGCAATTAAAATTTGCGACACTAAAAAATTATTTTTTGAATAATTTACTATAGAAAAGGCAATCCCTGGCGCACTTAAAATTTGCGACAGTAAAAAATTATTTTTTGAATAATTTACTATAGAAAAGGCAATCCCTGGCGCAATTAAAATTTGCGACTGTAAAAAATTATTTTTTGAATAATTTACTATAGAAAAGGCAATCCCTGGCGTAATTAAAATTTGCGACAGTATAAAATTATTTTTTGAATAATTTACTATAGAAAAGGCAATCCCTAGCGCAATTAAAATTTGCGACTGTAAAAAATTATTTTTTGAATAATTTACTATAGAAAAGGCAATCCCTGGCGTAATTAAAATTTGCGACAGTATAAAATTATTTTTTGAATAATTTACTATAGAAAAGGCAATCCCTGGCGCAATTAAAATTTGCGACTGTAAAAAATTATTTTTTGAATAATTTACTATAGAAAAGGCAATCCCTGGCGCAATTAAAATTTGCGACTGTAAAAAATTATTTTTTGAATAATTTACTATAGAAAAGGCAATCCCTGGCATATTTAAAATTTGCGACAGTATAAAATTATTTTTTGAATAATTTACTATAGAAAAGGCAATCCCTGGCGTAATTAAAATTTGCGACAGTAGAAAATTATTTTTTGAATAATTTACTATAGAAAAGGCAATCCCTGTCGGATTTGAAATTTGCGACAGTAGAAAATTATTTTTTGAATAATTTACTATAGAAAAGGCAATCCCTGGCGTATTTAAAATTTGCGACAGTAAAAAATTATTTTTTGAATAATTTACTATAGAAAAGGCAATCCCTGGCGCAATTAAAATTTGCGACAGTAAAAAATTATTTTTTGAATAATTTACTATAGGAAAGGCAATCCCTGAGATATTTAAAATTTGCGACAGTAAAAAATTATTTTTTGAATAATTTACTATATAAAAGGCAATCCCTGGCGCAATTACAATTTGCGACAGTAAAAAATTATTTTTTGAATAATTTACTATAGGAAAGGCAATCCCTGAGATATTTAAAATTTGCGAGAGTAAAAAATTATTTTTTGAATAATTTACTATAGAAAAGGCAATCCCTGGCGCAATTAAAATTTGCGACACTAAAAAATTATTTTTTGAATAATTTACTATAGAAAAGGCAATCCCTGGCGCACTTAAAATTTGCGACAGTAAAAAATTATTTTTTGAATAATTTACTATAGAAAAGGCAATCCCTGGCGCAATTAAAATTTGCGAGAGTAAAAAATTATTTTTTGAATAATTTACTATAGAAAAGGCAATCCCTGGCGCAATTAAAATTTGCGACACTAAAAAATTATTTTTTGAATAATTTACTATAGAAAAGGCAATCCCTGGCGTAATTAAAATTTGCGACAGTATAAAATTATTTTTTGAATAATTTACTATAGAAAAGGCAATCCCTGGCATATTTAAAATTTGCGACAGTAAAAAATTAATTTGTGAGAAATTTACTATAGAAAAGGCAATACCTGGGATATTTAAAATTTGCGACAGTTAAAAAATTATTTTTTTGCAAAATTTACTATAGAAAAGGCAATCCCTGGCGCAATTACAATTTGCGAGAGTAAAAAATTATTTTTTGAATAATTTACTATAGAAAAGGCAATCCCTGGCGTAATTAAAATTTGCGACAGTTGAAAATTATTTTTTGAATACTTTACTATAGAAAAGGCAATCCCTGGCGTATTTAAAATTTGCGACAGTAAAAAATTATTTTTTGAAAAATTTACTATAGAAAAGGCAATCCCTGGCGTAATTAAAATTTGCGACGGTAGAAAATTATTTTTTGAATAATTTACTATAGAAAAGGCAATCCCTGGCGTATTTAAAATTTGCGACAGTAAGAAATTAATTTGTGAGAAATTTACTATAGAAAAGGCAATCCCTGGGATATTTAAAATTTGCGACAGTAAAAAATTATTTTTTGAATAATTTACTATAGAAAAGGCAATCCCTGGCGTATTTAAAATTTGCGACAGTAAGAAATTAATTTGTGAGAAATTTACTATAGAAAAGGCAATCCCTGGGATATTTAAAATTTGCGACAGTAGAAAATTATTTTTTGAATAATTTACTATAGAAAAGGCAATCCCTGGCGTATTTAAAATTTGCGACAGTAAACAATTAATTTGTGAGAAATTTACTATAGAAAAGGCAATCCCTGGCGTAATTAAAATTTGCGAGAGTAAAAAATTATTTTTTGAATAATTTACTATAGAAAAGGCAATCCCTGGCGCAATTAAAATTTGCGACACTAAAAAATTATTTTTTGAATAATTTACTATAGAAAAGGCAATCCCTGGCGCACTTAAAATTTGCGACAGTAAAAAATTATTTTTTGAATAATTTACTATAGAAAAGGCAATCCCTGGCGCAATTAAAATTTGCGACTGTAAAAAATTATTTTTTGAATAATTTACTATAGAAAAGGCAATACCTGGCGTAATTAAAATTTGCGACAGTATAAAATTATTTTTTGAATAATTTACTATAGAAAAGGCAATCCCTGGCGTAATTAAAATTTGCGACAGTATAAAATTATTTTTTGAATAATTTACTATAGAAAAGGCAATCCCTGGCGTAATTAAAATTTGCGACAGTATAAAATTATTTTTTGAATAATTTACTATAGAAAAGGCAATCCCTGGCATATTTAAAATTTGCGACAGTATAAAATTATTTTTTGAATAATTTACTATAGAAAAGGCAATCCCTGGCGTATTTAAAATTTGCGACAGTAAACAATTAATTTGTGAGAAATTTACTATAGAAAAGGCAATCCCTGGCGTAATTAAAATTTGCGAGAGTAAAAAATTATTTTTTGAATAATTTACTATAGAAAAGGCAATCCCTGGCGCAATTAAAATTTGCGACACTAAAAAATTATTTTTTGAATAATTTACTATAGAAAAGGCAATCCCTGGCGCACTTAAAATTTGCGACAGTAAAAAATTATTTTTTGAATAATTTACTATAGAAAAGGCAATCCCTGGCGCAATTAAAATTTGCGACTGTAAAAAATTATTTTTTGAATAATTTACTATAGAAAAGGCAATCCCTGGCGTAATTAAAATTTGCGACAGTATAAAATTATTTTTTGAATAATTTACTATAGAAAAGGCAATCCCTGGCGCAATTAAAATTTGCGACTGTAAAAAATTATTTTTTGAATAATTTACTATAGAAAAGGCAATCCCTGGCGTAATTAAAATTTGCGACAGTATAAAATTATTTTTTGAATAATTTACTATAGAAAAGGCAATCCCTGGCGCAATTAAAATTTGCGACTGTAAAAAATTATTTTTTGAATAATTTACTATAGAAAAGGCAATCCCTCGCGCAATTAAAATTTGCGACTGTAAAAAATTATTTTTTGAATAATTTACTATAGAAAAGGCAATCCCTGGCATATTTAAAATTTGCGACAGTATAAAATTATTTTTTGAATAATTTACTATAGAAAAGGCAATCCCTGGCGTAATTAAAATTTGCGACAGTAGAAAATTATTTTTTGAATAATTTACTATAGAAAAGGCAATCCCTGTCGGATTTGAAATTTGCGACAGTAGAAAATTATTTTTTGAATAATTTACTATAGAAAAGGCAATCCCTGGCGTATTTAAAATTTGCGACAGTAAAAAATTATTTTTTGAATAATTTACTATAGAAAAGGCAATCCCTGGCGCAATTAAAATTTGCGACAGTAAAAAATTATTTTTTGAATAATTTACTATAGGAAAGGCAATCCCTGAGATATTTAAAATTTGCGACAGTAAAAAATTATTTTTTGAATAATTTACTATATAAAAGGCAATCCCTGGCGCAATTACAATTTGCGACAGTAAAAAATTATTTTTTGAATAATTTACTATAGAAAAGGCAATCCCTGGCGCACTTAAAATTTGCGACAGTAAAAAATTATTTTTTGAATAATTTACTATAGAAAAGGCAATCCCTGGCGCAATTAAAATTTGCGACTGTAAAAAATTATTTTTTGAATAATTTACTATAGGAAAGGCAATCCCTGAGATATTTAAAATTTGCGACAGTAAAAAATTATTTTTTGAATAATTTACTATAGGAAAGGCAATCCCTGAGATATTTAAAATTTGCGACAGTAAAAAATTATTTTTTGAATAATTTACTATATAAAAGGCAATCCCTGGCGCAATTACAATTTGCGACAGTAAAAAATTATTTTTTGAATAATTTACTATAGAAAAGGCAATCCCTGGCGTAATTAAAATTTGCGACAGTATAAAATTATTTTTTGAATAATTTACTATAGAAAAGGCAATCCCTGGCATATTTAAAATTTGCGACAGTATAAAATTATTTTTTGAATAATTTACTATAGAAAAGGCAATCCCTGGCGTAATTAAAATTTGCGACAGTAGAAAATTATTTTTTGAATAATTTACTATAGAAAAGGCAATCCCTGTCGGATTTGAAATTTGCGACAGTAGAAAATTATTTTTTGAATAATTTACTATAGAAAAGGCAATCCCTGGCGTATTTAAAATTTGCGACAGTAAAAAATTATTTTTTGAATAATTTACTATAGAAAAGGCAATCCCTGGCGCAATTAAAATTTGCGACAGTAAAAAATTATTTTTTGAATAATTTACTATAGGAAAGGCAATCCCTGAGATATTTAAAATTTGCGAGAGTAAAAAATTATTTTTTGAATAATTTACTATAGAAAAGGCAATCCCTGGCGCAATTAAAATTTGCGACACTAAAAAATTATTTTTTGAATAATTTACTATAGAAAAGGCAATCCCTGGCGCACTTAAAATTTGCGACAGTAAAAAATTATTTTTTGAATAATTTACTATAGAAAAGGCAATCCCTGGCGCAATTAAAATTTGCGAGAGTAAAAAATTATTTTTTGAATAATTTACTATAGAAAAGGCAATCCCTGGCGCAATTAAAATTTGCGACACTAAAAAATTATTTTTTGAATAATTTACTATAGAAAAGGCAATCCCTGGCGTAATTAAAATTTGCGACAGTATAAAATTATTTTTTGAATAATTTACTATAGAAAAGGCAATCCCTGGCATATTTAAAATTTGCGACAGTAAAAAATTAATTTGTGAGAAATTTACTATAGAAAAGGCAATACCTGGGATATTTAAAATTTGCGACAGTTAAAAAATTATTTTTTTGCAAAATTTACTATAGAAAAGGCAATCCCTGGCGCAATTACAATTTGCGAGAGTAAAAAATTATTTTTTGAATAATTTACTATAGAAAAGGCAATCCCTGGCGTAATTAAAATTTGCGACAGTTGAAAATTATTTTTTGAATACTTTACTATAGAAAAGGCAATCCCTGGCGTATTTAAAATTTGCGACAGTAAAAAATTATTTTTTGAAAAATTTACTATAGAAAAGGCAATCCCTGGCGTAATTAAAATTTGCGACGGTAGAAAATTATTTTTTGAATAATTTACTATAGAAAAGGCAATCCCTGGCGTATTTAAAATTTGCGACAGTAAGAAATTAATTTGTGAGAAATTTACTATAGAAAAGGCAATCCCTGGGATATTTAAAATTTGCGACAGTAAAAAATTATTTTTTGAATAATTTACTATAGAAAAGGCAATCCCTGGCGTATTTAAAATTTGCGACAGTAAGAAATTAATTTGTGAGAAATTTACTATAGAAAAGGCAATCCCTGGGATATTTAAAATTTGCGACAGTAGAAAATTATTTTTTGAATAATTTACTATAGAAAAGGCAATCCCTGGCGTATTTAAAATTTGCGACAGTAAACAATTAATTTGTGAGAAATTTACTATAGAAAAGGCAATCCCTGGCGTAATTAAAATTTGCGAGAGTAAAAAATTATTTTTTGAATAATTTACTATAGAAAAGGCAATCCCTGGCGCAATTAAAATTTGCGACACTAAAAAATTATTTTTTGAATAATTTACTATAGAAAAGGCAATCCCTGGCGCACTTAAAATTTGCGACAGTAAAAAATTATTTTTTGAATAATTTACTATAGAAAAGGCAATCCCTGGCGCAATTAAAATTTGCGACTGTAAAAAATTATTTTTTGAATAATTTACTATAGAAAAGGCAATACCTGGCGTAATTAAAATTTGCGACAGTATAAAATTATTTTTTGAATAATTTACTATAGAAAAGGCAATCCCTGGCGTAATTAAAATTTGCGACAGTATAAAATTATTTTTTGAATAATTTACTATAGAAAAGGCAATCCCTGGCGTAATTAAAATTTGCGACAGTATAAAATTATTTTTTGAATAATTTACTATAGAAAAGGCAATCCCTGGCATATTTAAAATTTGCGACAGTATAAAATTATTTTTTGAATAATTTACTATAGAAAAGGCAATCCCTGGCGTAATTAAAATTTGCGACAGTAGAAAATTATTTTTTGAATAATTTACTATAGAAAAGGCAATCCCTGTCGGATTTGAAATTTGCGACAGTAGAAAATTATTTTTTGAATAATTTACTATAGAAAAGGCAATCCCTGGCGTATTTAAAATTTGCGACAGTAAAAAATTATTTTTTGAATAATTTACTATAGAAAAGGCAATCCCTGGCGCAATTAAAATTTGCGACAGTAAAAAATTATTTTTTGAATAATTTACTATAGGAAAGGCAATCCCTGAGATATTTAAAATTTGCGACAGTAAAAAATTATTTTTTGAATAATTTACTATATAAAAGGCAATCCCTGGCGCAATTACAATTTGCGACAGTAAAAAATTATTTTTTGAATAATTTACTATAGAAAAGGCAATCCCTGGCGTAATTAAAATTTGCGACAGTAAAAAATTAATTTGTGAGAAATTTACTATAGAAAAGGCAATCCCTGGGATATTTAAAATTTGCGACAGTAAAAAATTATTTTTTGAATAATTTACTGTAGAAAAGGCAATCCCTGGCGTAATTAAAATTTGCGACAGTAGAAAATTATTTTTTGAATAATTTACTATAGAAAAGGCAATACCTGGCGCAATTAAAATTTGCGACAGAAAAAAATTATTTTTTGCAAAATTTACTATAGAAAAGGCAATCCCTGGCGCACTTAAAATTTGCGACAGTAAAAAATTGTTTTTTGAATAATTTACTATAGAAAAGGCAATCCCTGGCGTAATTAAAATTTGCGACAGTTGAAAATTATTTTTTGAATAATTTACTATAGAAAAGGCAATCCCTGGCGTAATTAAAATTTGCGACAGTAAAAAATAATTTTTTGAAAAATTTACTATAGAAAAGGCAATCCCTGGCGTAATTAAAATTTGCGACAGTTGAAAATTATTTTTTGAATAATTTACTATAGAAAAGGCAATCCCTGGCATAATTAAAATTTGCGACAGTATAAAATTATTTTTTGAATAATTTACTATAGAAAAAGCAATCCCTGGCGTAATTAAAATTTGCGACAGTTGAAAATTATTTTTTGAATAATTTACTATAGAAAAGGCAATCCCTGGCGTAATTAAAATTTGCGACAGTAAAAAATTATTTTTTGCAAAATTTACTATAGAAAAGGCAATCCCTGTCGCACTTAAAATTTGCGACAGTAAAAAATTATTTTTTGAATAATTTACTATAGAAAAGGCAATCCCTGGCGTAATTAAAATTTGCGACAGTTGAAAATTATTTTTTGAATAATTTACTATAGAAAAGGCAATCCCTGGCGTAATTAAAATTTGCGACAGTAAAAAATAATTTTTTGAAAAATTTACTATAGAAAAGGCAATCCCTGGCGTAATTAAAATTTGCGTCAGTAGAAAATTATTTTTTGAATAATTTACTATAGAAAAGGCAATCCCTGGCGTAATTAAAATTTGCGACAATATAAAATTATTTTTTGAATAATTTACTATAGAAAAGGCAATCCCTGGCGTAATTAAAACTTGCGATAGTAAAAAATTATTTTTTGAATAATTTACTATAGAAAAGGCAATCCCTGGCGGATTTGAAATTTGCGACAGTAAAAAATTATTTTTTGAATAATTTACTATAGAAAAGGCAATCCCTGGCGTAATTAAAATTTGCGACAGTAGAAAATTATTTTTTGAAAAGTTTACTATAGAAAAGGCAATCCCTGGCGTAATTAAAATTTGCGACAGTTGAAAATTATTTTTTGAATAATTTACTATAGAAAAGGCAATACTTGGCGGAATTACAATTTGCGACAGTAGAAAATTATTTTTTGAATAATTTACTATAGAAAAGGTAATCCGTGGCGTAATTAAAATTTGCGACAGTATAAAATTATTTTTTGAATAATTTACTATAGAAAAGGCAATCCCTGGCGCAATTACAATTTGCGACAGTTGAAAATTATTTTTTGAATAATTTACTATAGAAAAGGCAATCCCTGGCGCAATTAAAATTTGCGACAGTAAAAAATTATTTTTTGCAAAATTTACTATAGAAAAGGCAATCCCTGGGATATTTAAAATTTGCGACAGTAAAAAATTAATTTGTGAGAAATTTACTATAGAAAAGGCAATCCCTGGGATATTTAAAATTTGCGACAGTTAAAAAATTATTTTTTTGCAAAATTTACTATAGAAAAGGCAATCCCTGGCGCAATTACAATTTGCGACAGTAAAAAATTATTTTTTGAATAATTTACTATAGAAAAGGCAATCCCTGGCGTAATTAAAATTTGCGACAGTTGAAAATTATTTTTTGAATAATTTACTATAGGAAAGGCAATCCCTGGCGTATTTAAAATTTGCGACAGTAAAAAATTATTTTTTGAAAAATTTACTATAGAAAAGGCAATACCTGGCGTAATTAAAATTTGCGACAGTAGAAAATTATTTTTTGAATAATTTACTTTAGAAAAGGCAATCCCTGGCGTAATTAAAATTTGCGACAGTAGAAAATTATTTTTTGAATAATTTACTATAGAAATGGCAATCCCTGGCGTAATTAAAATTTGCCACAGTAGAAAATTATTTTTTGAATAATTTACTATAGAAAAGGCAATCCCTGGCGTATTTAAAATTTGCGACAGTAAGAAATTAATTTGTGAGAAATTTACTATAGAAAAGGCAATCCCTGGGATATTTAAAATTTGCGACAGTAAAAAATTATTTTTTGAATAATTTACTATAGAAAAGGCAATCCCTGGCGTATTTAAAATTTGCGACAGTAAGAAATTAATTTGTGAGAAATTTACTATAGAAAAGGCAATCCCTGGGATATTTAAAATTTGCGACAGAAGAAAATTATTTTTTGAATAATTTACTATAGAAAAGGCAATCCCTGGCGTATTTAAAATTTGCGACAGTAAAAAATTAATTTGTGAGAAATTTACTATAGAAATGGCAATCCCTGGCGTAATTAAAATTTGCGACAGTAAAAAATTATTTTTTGACTAATTTACTATAGAAAAGGCAATCCCTGGCGGATTTGAAATTTGCGACAGTAAAAAATTATTTTTTGAATAATTTACTATAGAAAAGGCAATCCCTGGCGCAATTAAAATTTGCGACAGTAAAAAATTATTTTTTGAATAATTTACTATAGAAAAGGCAATCCCTGGCGCACTTAAAATTTGCGACAGCATAAAATTATTTTTTGAATAATTTACTATAGAAAAGGCAATCCCTGGCGTAATTAAAATTTGCGACAGTAAAAAATTATTTTTTGATTAATTTACTATAGAAAAGGCAATCCCTGGCGGATTTGAAATTTGCGACAGTAAAAAATTATTTTTTGAATAATTTAATATAGAAAAGGCAATCCCTGGCGTAATTAAAATTTGCGACAGTAGAAAATTATTTTTTGAAAAGTTTACTATAGAAAAGGCAATCCCTGGCGTAATTAAAATTAGCGACAGTAGAAAATTATTTTTTGAATAATTTACTATAGAAAAGGCAATCCCTGGCGGAATTACAATTTGCGACAGTAGAAAATTATTTTTTGAATAATTTACTATAGAAAAGGTAATCCCTGGCGTAATTAAAATTTGCGACAGTATAAAATTATTTTTTGAATAATTTACTATAGAAAAGGCAATCCCTGGCGCAATTACAATTTGCGACAGTTGAAAATTATTTTTTGAATAATTTACTATAGAAAAGGCAATCCCTGGCGCAATTAAAATTTGCGACAGTAAAAAATTATTTTTTGCAAAATTTACTATAGAAAAGGCAATCCCTTGGATATTTAAAATTTGCGACAGTAAAAAATTAATTTGTGAGAAATTTACTATAGAAAAGGCAATCCCTGGGATATTTAAAATTTGCGACAGTTAAAAAATTATTTTTTTGCAAAATTTACTATAGAAAAGGCAATCCCTGGCGTATTTAAAATTTGCGACAGTAAAAAATTATTTTTTGAAAAATTTACTATAGAAAAGGCAATACCTGGCGTAATTAAAATTTGCGACAGTAGAAAATTATTTTTTGAATAATTTACTATAGAAAAGGCAATCCCTGGCGTAATTAAAATTTGCGACAGTAGAAAATTATTTTTTGAATAATTTACTATAGAAAAGGCAATCCCTGGCGTAATTAAAATTTGCGACAGTAGAAAATTATTTTTTGAATAATTTACTATAGAAAAGGCAATCCCTGGCGTATTTAAAATTTGCGACAGTAAGAAATTAATTTGTGAGAAATTTACTATAGAAAAGGCAATCCCTGGAATATTTAAAATTTGCGACAGTAAAAAATTATTTTTTGAATAATTTACTATAGAAAAGGCAATCCCTGGCGTATTTAAAATTTGCGACAGTAAGAAATTAATTTGTGAGAAATTTACTATAGAAAAGGCAATCCCTGGGGTATTTAAAATTTGCGATAGTAGAAAATTATTTTTTGAATAATTTACTATAGAAAAGGCAATCCCTGGCGTATTTAAAATTTGCGACAGTAAAAAATTAATTTGTGAGAAATTTACTATAGAAAAGGCAATCCCTGGCGTAATTAAAATTTGCGACAGTAAAAAATTATTTTTTGACTAATTTACTATAGAAAAGGCAATCCCTGGCGGATTTGAAATTTGCGACAGTAAAAAATTATTTTTTGAATAATTTACTATAGAAAAGGCAATCCCTGGCGCAATTAAAATTTGCGACAGCAAAAAATTATTTTTTGAATAATTTACTATAGAAAAGGCAATCCCTGTTGCACTTAAAATTTGCGACAGTAAAAATTATTTTTTGAATAATTTACTATAGAAAAGGCAATCCCTGGCGTAATTAAAATTTGCGACAGTATAAAATTATTTTTTGAATAATTTGCTATAGAAAAGGCAATCCCTGGCGTAATTAAAATTTGCGACAGCATAAAATTATTTTTTGAATAATTTACTATAGAAAAGGCAATCCCTGGCGTAATTAAAATTTGCGACAGTATAAAATTATTTTTTGAATAATTTACTATAGAAAAGGCAATCCCTGGCGCAATTACAATTTGCGACAGTAAAAAATTATTTTTTGAATAATTTACTATAGAAAAGGCAATCCCTGGCGGATTTGAAATTTGCGACAGTAAAAAATTATTTTTTGAATAATTTACTATAGAAAAGGCAACCCTGGCGTAATTAAAATTTGCGACAGTAGAAAATTATTTTTTGAAAAGTTTACTATAGAAAAGGCAATCCCTGGCGTAATTAAAATTTGCGACAGTAGAAAATTATTTTTTGAATAATTTACTATAGAAAAGGCAATCCCTGGTGGAATTACAATTTGCGACAGTAGAAAATTATTTTTTGAATAATTTACTATAGAAAAGGTTCCCTGGCGTAATTAAAATTTGCGACAGTATAAAATTATTTTTTGAATAATTTACTATAGAAAAGGCAATCCCTGGCGCAATTACAATTTGCGACAGTTGAAAATTATTTTTTGAATAATTTACTATAGAAAAGGCAATCCCTGGCGCAATTAAAATTTGCGAGAGTAAAAAATTATTTTTTGCAAAATTTACTATAGAAAAGGCAATCCCTGGGATATTTAAAATTTGCGACAGTAAAAAATTAATTTGTGAGAAATTTACTATAGAATAGGCAATCCCTGGGATATTTAAAATTTGCGACAGTTAAAAAATTATTTTTTTGCAAAATTTACTATAGAAAAGGCAATCCCTGGCGCAATTACAATTTGCGACAGTAAAAAATTATTTTTTGAATAATTTACTATAGAAAAGGCAATCCCTGGCGTAATTAAAATTTGCGACAGTTGAAAATTATTTTTTGAATAATTTACTATAGAAAAGGCAATCCCTGGCGTATTTAAAATTTTCGACAGTAAAAAATTATTTTTTGAAAAATTTACTATAGAAAAGGCAATACCTGGCGTAATTAAAATTTGCGACAGTAGAAAATTATTTTTTGAATAATTTACTATAGAAAAGGCAATCCCTGGCGTAATTAAAATTTGCGACAGTAAAAAATTATTTTTTGAATAATTTACTATAGAAAAGGCAATCCCTGGCGCACTTAAAATTTGCGACAGTAAAAAATTATTTTTTGAATAATTTACTATAGAAAAGGCAATCCCTGGCGTAATTAAAATTTGCGACAGTATAAAATTATTTTTTGAATAATTTACTATAGAAAAGGCAATCCCTGGGATATTTAAAATTTGCGACAGTAAAAAATTAATTTGTGAGAAATTTACTATAGAAAAGGCAATCCCTGGGATATTTAAAATTTGCGACAGTTAAAAAATTATTTTTTTGCAAAATTTACTATAGAAAAGGCAATCCCTGGCGCAATTACAATTTGCGACAGTAAAAAATTATTTTTTGAATAATTTACTATAGAAAAGGCAATCCCTGGCGTAATTAAAATTTGCGACAGTTGAAAATTATTTTTTGAATAATTTACTATAGAAAAGGCAATTCCTGGCGTATTTAAAATTTGCGACAGTAAAAAATTATTTTTTGAAAAATTTACTATAGAAAAGGCAATACCTGGCGTAATTAAAATTTGCGACAGTAGAAAATTATTTTTTGAATAATTTACTATAGAAAAGGCAATCCCTGGCGTAATTAAAATTTGCGACAGTAAAAAATTATTTTTTGAATAATTTACTATAGAAAAGGCAATCCCTGGCGCACTTAAAATTTGCGACAGTAAAAAATTATTTTTTGAATAATTTACTATAGAAAAGGCAATCCCTGGCGTAATTAAAATTTGCGACAGTATAAAATTATTTTTTGAATAATTTACTATAGAAAAGGCAATCCCTGGCGTAATTAAAATTTGCGACAGCATAAAATTATTTTTTGAATAATTTACTATAGAAAAGGCAATCCCTGGCGTAATTAAAATTTGCGACAGTATAAAATTATTTTTTGAATAATTTACTATAGAAAAGGCAATCCCTGGCGTAATTAAAATTTGCGACAGTATAAAATTATTTTTTGAATAATTTACTATAGAAAAGGCAATCCCTGGCATATTTAAAATTTGCGACAGCAGAAAATTATTTTTTGAATAATTTACTATAGAAAAGGCAATCCCTGGCGTAATTAAAATTTGCGACAGTAGAAAATTATTTTTTGAATAATTTACTATAGAAAAGGCAATCCCTGGCGGATTTGAAATTTGCGACAGTAGAAAATTATTTTTTGAATAATTTACTATAGAAAAGGCAATCCCTGGCGCAATTAAAATTTGCGACAGTATAAAATTATTTTTTGCAAAATTTACTGTAGAAAAGGCAATCCCTGGCGGATTTGAAATTTGCGACAGAAGAAAATTAATTTGTGAGAAATTTACTATAGAAAAGGCAATCCCTGGCGTAATTAAAATTTGCGACAGTAGAAATTATTTTTTGAATAATTTACTAAAGAAAAGGCAATCCCTGGCGCAATTAAAATTTGCGACAGTATAAAATTATTTTTTGAATAATTTACTATAGAAAAGGCAATCCCTGGCGCAATTAAAATTTGCGACAGTATAAAATTATTTTTTGAATAATTTACTATAGAAAAGGCAATCCCTGGCGTAATTAAAATTTGCGACAGTATAAAATTATTTTTAGAATAATTTACTATAGAAAAGGCAATCCCTGGCGTATTTAAAATTTGCGACAGTAAAAAATTATTTTTTGAATAATTTACTATAGAAAAGGCAATCCCTGGCGCAATTAAAATTTGCGACAGTAGAAAATTATTTTTTGAATAATTTACTATAGAAAAGGCAATCCCTGGCGGATTTGAAATTTGCGACAGTAAAAAATTATTTTTTGAATAATTTACTATAGAAAAGGCAATCCCTGGCGTATTTAAAATTTGCGACAGTAAAAAATTAATTTGTGAGAAATTTACTATAGAAAAGGCAATCCCTGGGATATTTAAAATTTGCGACAGTAACAAATTATTTTTTGAATAATTTACTATAGAAAAGGCAATCCCTGGCGTATTTAAAATTTGCGACAGTAAAAAATTATTTTTTGAATAATTTACTATAGAAAAGGCAATCCGTGGCGTAATTAAAATTTGCGACAGTTGAAAATTATTTTTTGAATAATTTACTATAGAAAAAGCAATCCCTGGCGCAATTAAAATTTGCGACAGTATAAAATTATTTTTTGAATAATTTACTATAGAAAAGGCAATCCCTGGCGCACTTAAAATTTGCGACGGTAGAAAATTATTTTTTGAATAATTTACTATAGAAAAGGCAATCCCTGGCGTAATTAAAATTTGCGACAGTATAAAATTATTTTTTGAATAATTTACTATAGAAAAGGCAATCCCTGGCGCACTTAAAATTTGCGACAGTAAAAAATTATTTTTTGAATAATTTAATATAGAAAAGGCAATCCCTGGCGCACGTAAAATTTGCGACAGTATAAAATTATTTTTTGAATAATTTACTATAGAAAAGCCAATCCCTGGCGCAATTAAAATTTGCGACAGTATAAAATTATTTTTTGAATAATTTACTATAGAAAAGGCAATCCCTGGCGTAATTAAAATTTGCGACAGTTGAAAATTATTTTTTGAATAATTTACTATAGAAAAGGCAATCCCTGGCGCAATTAAAATTTGCGACAGTATAAAATTAATTTTTGAATAATTTACTATAGAAAAGGCAATCCCTGGCGTAATTAAAATTTGCGACAGTAGAAAATTATTTTTTGAATAATTTACTATAGAAACGGCAATCCCTGGCGTAATTAAAATTTGCGACAGTAAAAAATTATTTTTTGAATAATTTACTATAGAAAAGGCAATCCCTGGCGCAATTAAAATTTGCGACAGTATAAAATTATTTTTTGAATAATTTACTATAGAAAAGGCAATCCCTGGCGTAATTAAAATTTGCGACAGTATAAAATTATTTTTTGAATAATTTACTATAGAAAAGGCAATCCCTGGCGCACTTAAAATTTGCGACAGTAGAAAATTATTTTTTGAATAATTTACTATAGAAAAGGCAGTCCTTGGCGTAATTAAAATTTGCGACAGTATAAAATTATTTTTTGAATAATTTACTATAGAAAAGGCAATCCCTGGCGCACTTAAAATTTGCGACAGTAGAAAATTATTTTTTGAATAATTTACTATAGAAAAGGCAATCCCTGGCGCACTTAAAATTTGCGACAGTATAAAATTATTTTTTGAATAATTTACTATAGAAAAGGCAATCCCTGGCGCACTTAAAATTTGCAACAGTATAAAATTATTTTTTGAATAATTTACTATAGAAAAGGCAATCCCTGGCGTAATTAAAATTTGCGACAGTTGAAACTTATTTTTTGAATAATTTACTATAGAAAAGGCAATCCCTGGCGCAATTAAAATTTGCGACAGTATAAAATTATTTTTTGAATAATTTACTATAGAAAAGGCAATCCCTGGCGTAATTAAAATTTGCGACAGTAGAAAATTATTTTTTGAATAATTTACTATAGAAAAGGCAATCCCTGGCGTAATTAAAATTTGCGACAGTAAAAAATTTTTTTTTGAATAATTTACTATAGAAAAGGCAATCCCTGGCACAATTAAAATTTGCGACAGTATAAAATTATTTTTTGAATAATTTACTATAGAAAAGGCAATCCCTGGCGCAATTAAAATTCGCGACAGTATAAAATTATTTTTTGAATAATTTACTATAGAAAAGGCAATCCCTGGCGCACTTAAAAATTGCGACAGTAGAAAATTATTTTTTGAATAATTTACTATAGAAAAGGCAATCCCTGGCGCAATTAAAATTTGCGACAGTATAAAATTATTTTTTGAATAATTTACTATAGAAAAGGCAATCCCTGGCGCAATTAAAATTTGCGACAGTAAAAAATTATTTTTTGCAAAATTTACTATAGAAAAGGCAATCCCTGGGATATTTAAAATTTGCGACAGTAAAAAAATAATTTGTGAGAAATTTACTATAGAAAAGGCAATCCCTGGGATATTTAAAATTTGCGACAGTTAAAAAATTATTTTTTTTGCAAAATTTACTATAGAAAAGGCAATCCCTGGCGCAATTACAATTTGCGACAGTAAAAAATTATTTTTTGAATAATTTACTATAGAAAAGGCAATCCCTGGCGTAATTAAAATTTGCGACAGTTGAAAATTATTTTTTGAATAATTTACTATAGAAAAGGCAATCCCTGGCGTATTTAAAATTTGCGACAGTAAAAAATTATTTTTTGAAAAATTTACTATAGAAAAGGCAATACCTGGCGTAATTAAAATTTGCGACAGTAGAAAATTATTTTTTGAATAATTTACTATAGAAAAGGCAATCCCTGGCGTAACTAAAATTTGCGACAGTAGAAAATTCTTTTTTGAATAATTTACTATAGAAAAGGCAATCCCTGGCGTAATTAAAATTTGCGACAGTAGAAAATTATTTTTTGAATAATTTACTATAGAAAAGGCAATCCCTGGCGTATTTAAAATTTGCGACAGTAAGAAATTAATTTGTGAGAAATTTACTATAGAAAAGGCAATCCATGGGATATTTAAAATTTGCGACAGTAGAAAATTATTTTTTGAATAATTTACTATAGAAAAGGCAATCCCTGGCGTATTTAAAATTTGCGACAGTAAAAAATTAATTTGTGAGAAATTTACTATAGAAAAGGCAATCCCTGGCGTAATTAAAATTTGCGACAGTAAAAAATTATTTTTTGACTAATTTACTATAGAAAAGGCAATCCCTGGCGGATTTGAAATTTGCGACAGTAAAAAATTATTTTTTGAATAATTTACTATAGAAAAGGCAATCCCTGGCGCAATGAAAAATTTACCTGGCGAAATTGAAATTTGCGAGAGTAAAAAATTATTTTTTGAATAATTTACTATAGAAAAGGCAATCCCTGGGATATTTAAAATTTGCGACAGTTGAAAATTATTTTTTGAATAATTTACTATAGAAAGGCAACCCCTGGCGTAATTAAAATTTGCGACAGTTGAAAATTATTTTTTGAATAATTTACTAGAGAAAAGGCAATCCCTGGCGTAATTAAAATTTGCGACAGTAGAAAATTATTTTTTGAATAATTTACTATAGAAAAGGCAATCCCTGGCGTAATTAAAATTTGCGAAGTAGAAAATTATTTTTTGAATAATTTACTGTAGAAAAGGCAATCCCTGGCGCAATTAAAATTTGCGACAGTAAAAAATTATTTTTTGCAAAATTTACTATAGAAAAGGCAATCCCTGGGATATTTAAAATTTGGGCCAGTAGAAAATTATTTTTTGAATAATTTACTATAGAAAAGGCAATCCCTGGCGTAATTAAAATTTGCGACAGTAAAAAATTAGTTTTTGAAAAATTTACTATAGAAAAGGCAATCCCTGTCGCAATTACAATTTGCGACAGTAAAAAATTATTTTGTGAAAAATTTACTGTAGAAAGGCAACCCCTGGCGCAATTAAAATTTGCGACAGTAAAAAATTATTTTTTGAATAATTTACTATAGAAAAGGCAATCCCTGGCGTAATTAAAATTTGCGACAGTAAAAAATTATTTTTTGAATAATTTACTATAGAAAAGGCAATCCCTGGCGCAATTAAAATTTTCGACAGTAAAAAATTAATATTTTGAAAAATTTACTGTAGAAAAGGCAATCCCTGGCGTAATTAAAATTTGCGACAGTATAAAATTATTTTTTGAATAATTTACTATAGAAAAGGCAATCCCTGGCGTATTTAAAATTTGCGACATTAAAAAATAATTTTTTGAATAATTTACTATAGAAAAGGCAATCCCTGGCGTAATTAAAATTTGCGACAGTAAAAAATTATTTTTTGCAAAATTTACTGTAGAAAAGGCAATCCCTGGCGCAATTAAAACTTGCGATAGTAAAAAATTATTTTTTGAATAATTTACTATAGAAAAGCAATCCCTGGCGGATTTGAAATTTGCGACAGTAAAAAATTATTTTTTGAATAATTTACTATAGAAAAGGCAATCCCTGGCGTAATTAAAATTTGCGACAGTAGAAAATTATTTTTTGAATAATTTACTATAGAAAAGGCAATCCCTGGCGTATTTAAAATTTGCGACAGTAAAAAATTATTTTTTGAATAATTTACTATAGAAAAGGCAAACCCTGGCGTAATTAAAATTTGCGACAGTAAAAAATTATTTTTTGAATAATTTACTATAGAAAAGGCAATCCCTGGCGTATTTAAAATTTGCGACAGTAAAAAATTATTTTTTGAATAATTTACTATAGAAAAGGGAATCCCTGGCGTATTGAAAATTTGCGACAGTAAGAAATTATTTTTTGAATAATTTACTATAGAAAAGGCAATCCCTGGCGTAATTAAAATTTGCGACAGTATAAAATTATTTTTTGAATAATTTACTATAGAAAAGGCAATCCCTGGCGTAATTGAAATTTGCGACAGTAAAAAATTAGTTTTTGAAAAATTTACTATAGAAAAGGCAATCCCGGGCGTAATTAAAATTTGCGACAGTTGAAAATTATTTTTTAAATAATTTACTATAGAAAAGGCAATCCCTGGCGTAATTAAAATTTACGACAGTTGAAAATTATTTTTTGAATGATTTACTATAGAAAAGGCAATCCCTGGGATATTTAAAATTTGCGACAGTAGAAAATTATTTTTTGAATAACTTTACTATAGAAAAGGCAATCCTGGCGTATTTAAAATTTGCGACAGTAAAAAATTATTTTTTGAATAATTTACTATAGAAAAGGCAATCCCTGGCGCACTTAAAATTTGCGAAAGTAAAAAAATTATTTTTTGAATAATTTACTATAGAAAAGGCAACAGTAAAAAATTAATTTGTGAAAAATTTACCTGGCGAAATTGAAATTTGCGAGAGTAAAAAATTATATTTTGAATAATTTACTATAGAAAAGGCAATCCCTGGGATATTTAAAATTTGCGACAGTTGAAAATTATTTTTTGAATAATTTACTATAGAAAGGCAACCCCTGGCGTAATTAAAATTTGCGACAGTTGAAAATTATTTTTTGAATAATTTACTATAGAAAAGGCAATCCCTGGCGTAATTAAAATTTGCGACAGTAGAAAATTATTTTTTGAATAATTTACTATAGAAAAGGCAATCCCTGGCGTAATTAAAATTTGCGAAGTAGAAAATAATTTTTTGAATAATTTACTGTAGAAAAGGCAATCCCTGGCGCAATTAAAATTTGCGACAGTAAAAAATTATTTTTTGCAAAATTTACTATAGAAAAGGCAATCCCTGGGATATTTAAAATTTGGGCCAGTAGAAAATTATTTTTTGAATAATTTACTATAGAAAAGGCAATCCCTGGCGTAATTAAAATTTGCGACAGTAAAAAATTAGTTTTGAAAAATTTACTATAGAAAAGGCAATCCCTGTCGCAATTACAATTTGCGACAGTAAAAAATTATTTTGTGAAAAATTTACTGTAGAAAGGCAACCCCTGGCGCAATTAAAATTTGCGACAGTAAAAAATTATTTTTTGAATAATTTACTATAGAAAAGGCAATCCCTGGCGTAATTAAAATTTGCGACAGTAAAAAATTATTTTTTGAATAATTTACTATAGAAAAGGCAATCCCTGGCGCAATTAAAATTTTCGACAGTAAAAAATTAATATTTTGAAAAATTTACTGTAGAAAAGGCAAACCCTGGCGTAATTAAAATTTGCGACAGTATAAAATTATTTTTTGAATAATTTACTATAGAAAAGGCAATCCCTGGCGTATTTAAAATTTGCGACATTAAAAAATAATTTTTTGAATAATTTACTATAGAAAAGGCAATCCCTGGCGTAATTAAAATTTGCGACAGTAAAAAATTATTTTTTGCAAAATTTACTGTAGAAAAGGCAATCCCTGGCGCAATTAAACTTGCGATAGTAAAAAATTATTTTTTGAATAATTTACTATAGAAAAGGCAATCCCTGGCGGATTTGAAATTTGCGACAGTAAAAAATTATTTTTTGAATAATTTACTATAGAAAAGGCAATCCCTGGCGTAATTAAAATTTGCGACAGTAGAAAATTATTTTTTGAATAATTTACTATAGAAAAGGCAATCCCTGGCGTATTTAAAATTTGCGACAGTAAAAAATTATTTTTTGAATAATTTACTATAGAAAAGGCAATCCCTGGCGTAATTAAAATTTGCGACAGTAAAAAATTATTTTTTGAATAATTTACTATAGAAAAGGCAATCCCTGGCGTATTTAAATTTGCGACAGTAAAAAATTATTTTTTGAATAATTTACTATAGAAAAGGCAATCCCTGGCGTATTTAAAATTTGCGACAGTAAGAAATTATTTTTTGAATAATTTACTATAGAAAAGGCAATCCCTGGCGTAATTAAAATTTGCGACAGTATAAAATTATTTTTTGAATAATTTATTATAGAAAAGGCAATGCCTGGCGTAATTGAAATTTGCGACAGTAAAAAATTAGTTTTTGAAAAATTTACTATAGAAAAGGCAATCCCTGGCGCAATTACATTTTTCGACAGTAAAAAATTATTTTTTGAAAAATTTACTGTAGAAAGGCAACCCCTGGCGCAATTAAAATTTGCGACAGTAAAAAATTATTTTTTGAATAATTTACTATAGAAAAGGCAATCCCTGGCGTAATTAAAATTTGCGACAGTAAAAAATTATTTTTTGAATAATTTACTATAGAAAAGGCAATCCCTGGCGCAATTAAAATTTTCGACAGTAAAAAATTAATATTTTGAAAAATTTACTGTAGAAAAGGCAATCCCTGGCGTAATTAAAATTTGCGACAGTATAAAATTATTTTTTGAATAATTTACTATAGAAAAGGCAATCCCTGGCGTATTTAAAATTTGCGACATTAAAAAATAATTTTTTGAATAAGGCAATCCCTGGCGTAATTAAAATTTGCGACAGTAAAAAATTATTTTTTGCAAAATTTACTGTAGAAAAGGCAATCCCTGGCGCAATTAAAACTTGCGATAGTAAAAAATTATTTTTTGAATAATTTACTATAGAAAAGGCAATCCCTGGCGGATTTGAAATTTGCGACAGTAAAAAATTATTTTTTGAATAATTTACTATAGAAAAGGCAATCCCTGGCGTAATTAAAATTTGCGACAGTAGAAAATTATTTTTTGAATAATTTACTATAGAAAAGGCAATCCCTGGCGTATTTAAAATTTGCGACAGTAAAAAATTATTTTTTGAATAATTTACTATAGAAAAGGCAATCCCTGGCGTAATTAAAATTTGCGACAGTAAAAAATTATTTTTTGAATAATTTACTATAGAAAAGGCAATCCCTGGCGTATTTAAAATTTGCGACAGTAAAAAATTATTTTTTGAATAATTTACTATAGAAAAGGCAATCCCTGGCGTATTTAAAATTTGCGACAGTAAGAAATTATTTTTTGAATAATTTACTATAGAAAAGGCAATCCCTGGCGTAATTAAAATTTGCGACAGTATAAAATTATTTTTTGAATAATTTACTATAGAAAAGGCAATGCCTGGCGTAATTGAAATTTGCGACATTAAAAAATTAGTTTTTGAAAAATTTACTATAGAAAAGGCAATCCCTGGCGCAATTACAATTTTCGAAAGTAAAAAATTATTTTTTGAAAAATTTACTGTAGAAAGGCAATCCCTGCGCAATTAAAATTTGCGACAGTAAAAAATTATTTTTTGAATAATTTACTATAGAAAAGGCAATCCCTGGCGTAATTAAAATTTGCGACAGTAAAAAATTATTTTTTGAATAATTTACTATAGAAAAGGCAATCCCTGGCGCAATTAAAATTTTCGACAATAAAAAATTAATATTTTGAAAAATTTACTGTAGAAAGGCAATCCCTGGCGCACTTAAAATTTGCGACAGTAGAAAATTATTTTTTGAATAATTTACTATAGAAAAGGCAATTTCTGGCGCAATTAAAATTTGCGACAGTATAAAATTATTTTTTGAATAATTTACTATAGAAAAGGCAATCCCTGGCGTAATTAAAATTTGCGACAGTAGAAAATTATTTTTTGAATAATTTACTATAGAAAAGGCAATCCCTGCCGCAATTAAAATTTGCGACAGTAGAAAATTATTTTTTGAATAATTTACTATAGAAAAGGCAATCCCTGGCGTAATTAAAATTTGCGACAGTTGAAAATTATTTTTTTAAATAATTTACTATAGAAAAGGCAATCTCTGGCGTAATTAAAATTTGCGACCGTTGAAAATTATTTTTTTAATAATTTACTATAAAAAAGGCAATCCCTGGGATATTTAAAATTTGCGACAGTTAAAAATTATTTTTTGAATAATTTACTATAGAAAAGGCAATCCCTGGCGTAATTAAAATTTGCGACAGTAAAAAATTATTTTTTGAATAATTTACTATAGAAAAGGCAATCCCTGGCGTAATTAAAATTTGCGACAGTAGAAAATTATTTTTTGAATAATTTACTATAGAAAAGGCAATCCCTGGCGCACTTAATATTTGCGACTGTAGGAAATTATTTTTTGAATAATTTACTATAGAAAAGGCAATCCCTGGCGTAATTAAAATTTGCGACAGTAAAAAATTATTTTTTGAATAATTTACTATAGGAAAGGCAATCCCTGGCGCAATTACAATTTGCGACAGTAAAAAATTATTTTTTGAAAAATTTACTGTAGAAGGGCAATCTCTGGCGCACTTAAAATTTGCGACAGTAGAAAATTATTTTTTGAATAATTTACTATAGAAAAGGCAATCCCTGGCGCAATTAAAATTTGCGACAGTAGAAAATTAATTTTTGAAAAATTTACTATATAAAAGCAATCCCTGGCGTAATTAAAATTTGCGACAGTAGAAAATTATTTTCTGAATAATTTACTGTATGAAAGGCAATCCCTGGCGCAATTAACACTTGCGACAGTAAAAAATTATTTTTTGAATAATTTACTATAGAAAAGGCAATCCCTGGGATATTTAAAATTTGCGACAGTAAAAAATTATTTTTTGAATAATTTACTATAGAAAAGGCAATCCCTGTGATATTAAAAATTTGCGACAGTTGAAAATTATTTTTTGAATAATTTACTATAGAAAAGGCAATCCCTGGCGTAATTAAAATTTGCGACAGTTGAAAATTATTTTTTTAATAATTTACTATAGAAAAGGCAATCCCTGGCGTAATTAAAATTTGCGACAGTAAAAAATTATTTTTTGAATAATTTACTATAGAAAAGGCAATCCCTGGCGTAATTAAAATTTGCGACAGTAGAAAATTATTTTTTGAATAATTTACTATAGAAAAGGCAATCCCTGGCGTATTTAAAATTTGCGACAGTAAGAAATTAATTTGTGAGAAATTTACTATAGAAAAGGCAATCCCTGGCGGATTTGAAATTTGCGACAGTAAAAAAATATTTTTTGAATAATTTACTATAGAAAAGGCAATCCCTGGCGCAATTACAATTTGCGACAGTAAAAAATTATTTTTTGAAAAATTTACTGTAGAAAGGCAATACCTGGCGCACTTAAAATTTGCGACAGTAGAAAATTATTTTTTGAATAATTTACTATAGAAAAGGCAATCCCTGCCGCAATTAAAATTTGCGACAGTAGAAAATTAATTTTTGAAAAATTGACTAAATAAAAGGCAATCCCTGGCGTAATTAAAATTTGAGACAGTAAAAAATTATTTTTTGAATAATTTACTATAGAAAAGGCAATTCCTGGCGTAATTAAAATTTGCGAAAGTTGAAAATTATTTTTTGAATAATTTACTATAGAAAAGGCAATCCCTGGCGTAATTAAAATTTGCGACAGTAGAAAATTATTTTTTGAATAATTTACTATAGAAAAGGCAATCCCTGGGATATTTAAAATTTGCGACAGAAAAAATTATTTTTTGAATAATTTACTATAGAAAAGGCAATCCCTGGCGTAATTAAAATTTGCGAGAGTAGAAAATTATTTTTTGAATAATTTACTATAGAAAAGACAATCCCTGGCGTATTTAAAATTTGCGCCAGTAGAAAATTATTTTTTGAATAATTTACTATAGAAAAGGCAATCCCTGGCGTAATTAAAATTTGCGACAGTAGAAAATTATTTTTTGAATAATTTACTGTAGAAAAGGCAATCCCTGGCGCAATTAAAACTTGCGATAGTAAAAAATTATTTTTTGAATAATTTACTATAGAAAAGGCAATCCCTGGCGCACTTAAAATTTGCGAGAGTAGAAAATTATTTTTTGAATAATTTACTATAGAAAAGGCAATCCCTGGCGCACTTAAAATTTGCGACAGTAGAAAATTATTTTTTGAATAATTTACTATAGAAAAGGCAATCCCTGGCGTAATTAAAATTTGCGACAGTAGAAAATTATTTTTTGAATAATTTACTATAGAAAAGGCAATCCCTGGCGCAATTAAAATTTGCGACAGTAGAAAATTAATTTTTGAAAAATTTACTATATAAAAGCAATCCCTGGCGTAATTAAAATTTGCGACAGTAGAAAATTATTTTCTGAATAATTTACTGTATGAAAGGCAATCCCTGGCGCAATTAACACTTGCGACAGTAAAAAATTATTTTTTGAATAATTTACTATAGAAAAGGCAATCCCTGGGATATTTAAAATTTGCGACAGTAAAAAATTATTTTTTGAATAATTTACTATAGAAAAGGCAATCCCTGTGATATTAAAAATTTGCGACAGTTGAAAATTATTTTTTGAATAATTTACTATAGAAAAGGCAATCCCTGGCGTAATTAAAATTTGCGACAGTTGAAAATTATTTTTTTAATAATTTACTATAGAAAAGGCAATCCCTGGCGTAATTAAAATTTGCGACAGTAAAAAATTATTTTTTGAATAATTTACTATAGAAAAGGCAATCCCTGGCGTAATTAAAATTTGCGACAGTAGAAAATTATTTTTTGAATAATTTACTATAGAAAAGGCAATCCCTGGCGTATTTAAAATTTGCGACAGTAAGAAATTAATTTGTGAGAAATTTACTATAGAAAAGGCAATCCCTGGCGGATTTGAAATTTGCGACAGTAAAAAAATATTTTTTGAATAATTTACTATAGAAAAGGCAATCCCTGGCGCAATTACAATTTGCGACAGTAAAAAATTATTTTTTGAAAAATTTACTGTAGAAAGGCAATACCTGGCGCACTTAAAATTTGCGACAGTAGAAAATTATTTTTTGAATAATTTACTATAGAAAAGGCAATCCCTGCCGCAATTAAAATTTGCGACAGTAGAAAATTAATTTTTGAAAAATTGACTAAATAAAAGGCAATCCCTGGCGTAATTAAAATTTGAGACAGTAAAAAATTATTTTTTGAATAATTTACTATAGAAAAGGCAATTCCTGGCGTAATTAAAATTTGCGAAAGTTGAAAATTATTTTTTGAATAATTTACTATAGAAAAGGCAATCCCTGGCGTAATTAAAATTTGCGACAGTAGAAAATTATTTTTTGAATAATTTACTATAGAAAAGGCAATCCCTGGGATATTTAAAATTTGCGACAGAAAAAATTATTTTTTGAATAATTTACTATAGAAAAGGCAATCCCTGGCGTAATTAAAATTTGCGAGAGTAGAAAATTATTTTTTGAATAATTTACTATAGAAAAGACAATCCCTGGCGTATTTAAAATTTGCGCCAGTAGAAAATTATTTTTTGAATAATTTACTATAGAAAAGGCAATCCCTGGCGTAATTAAAATTTGCGACAGTAGAAAATTATTTTTTGAATAATTTACTGTAGAAAAGGCAATCCCTGGCGCAATTAAAACTTGCGATAGTAAAAAATTATTTTTTGAATAATTTACTATAGAAAAGGCAATCCCTGGCGCACTTAAAATTTGCGAGAGTAGAAAATTATTTTTTGAATAATTTACTATAGAAAAGGCAATCCCTGGCGCACTTAAAATTTGCGACAGTAGAAAATTATTTTTTGAATAATTTACTATAGAAAAGGCAATCCCTGGCGTAATTAAAATTTGCGACAGTAGAAAATTATTTTTTGAATAATTTACTATAGAAAAGGCAATCCCTGGCGCAATTAAAATTTGAGACAGTATAAAATCATTTTTTGAATAATTTACTATAGAAAAGGCAATCCCTGGCGTAATTAAAATTTGCGACAGTATAAAATTATTTTTTGAATAATTTACTATAGAAAAGGCAATCCCTGGCGCACTTAAAATTTGCGACAGTAGAAAATTATTTTTTGAATAATTTACTATAGAAAAGGCAATCCCTGGCGTAATTAAAATTTGCGACAGTAGAAAATTATTTTTTGAATAATTTACTATAGAAAAGGCAATCCCTGGCGGAATTAAAATTTGCGACAGTAGAAAATTATTTTTTGAATAATTTATTATAGACAAGGCAATCCCTGGCGTAATTAAAATTTGCTACAGTTGAAAATTATTTTTTGAATAATTTACTATAGAAAAGGCAATCCCTGGCGTAATTAAAATTTGCGACAGTAGAAAATTATTTTTTGAATAATTTACTATAGTAAAGGCAATCCCTGGCGTATTTAAAATTTGCGACAGTAAGAAATTAATTTGTGAGAAATTTACTATAGAAAAGGCAATCCTGGCGTATTTGAAATTTGCGACAGTAAAAAATTATTTTTTGAATAATTTACTATAGAAAAGGCAATCCCTGGCGCAATTACAATTTGCGACAGTAAAAAATTATTTTTTGAAAAATTTACTGTAGAAAGGCAATCCCTGGCGCACTTAAAATTTGCGACAGTAGAAAATTATTTTTTGAATAATTTACTATAGAAAAGGCAATCCCTGGCGCATTTAAAATTTGCGACAGTAGAAAATTAATTTTTGAAAAATTTACTATATAAAAGGCAATCCCTGGCGTAATTAAAATTTGCGACAGTAGAAAATTATGTTTTGAATAATTTACTGTAGAAAAGGCAATCCCTGGCGTAATTAAAACTTGCGACAGTAAAAAATTATTTTTTGAATAATTTACTATAGAAAATTCAATCCCTGGCGTAATTGAAATTTGTGACAGTTGAAAATTATTTTTTGAATAATTTACTATAGAAAAGGCAATCCCTGGCGTAATTAAAATTTGCGACAGTAAAAAATTATTTTTTGAATAATTTACTATAGAAAAGGCAATCCCTGGCGTATTTAAAATTTGCGACAGTAGAAAATTATTTTTTGAATAATTTACTATATAAAAGGCAATCCCTGGCGCAATTAAAATTTGCGACAGTAAAAAATTATTTTTTGAATAATTTACTATAGAAAAGGCAATCCCTGGCGTAATTAAAATTTGCGACAGTAAAAAATTATTTTTTGAATAATTTACTATAGAAAAGGCAATCCCTGGCGTAATTAAAATTTGCGACAGTTGAAAATTATTTTTTGAATAATTTACTATAGAAAAGGCAATCCCTGGCGTAGTTAAAATTTGCGACAGTTGAAAATTATTTTTTGAATAATTTACTATAGAAAAGGCAATCCCTGGGATATTTAAAATTTGCGACAGTAGAAAATTATTTTTTGAATAATTTACTATAGAAAAGGCAATCCCTGGGATATTTAAAATTTGCGACAGTAGAAAATTATTTTTTGAATAATTTACTATAGAAAAGGCAATCCCTGGCGTATTTAAAATTTGCGACAGTAAAAAATTATATTTTGCAAAATTTACTATAGAAAAGGCAATCCCTGGCGCATTTAAAATTTGCGACAGTATAAAATTATTTTTTGAATAATTTACTATAGAAAAGGCAATCCCTGGCTTAGTTAAAATTTGCGACAGTAGAAAATTATTTTTTGAAAATTTACTATAGAAAAGGCAATCCCTGGCGCAATTAAAATTTGCGACAGTAAAAAATTATTTTTTGCAAAATTTACTATAGAAAAGGCAATCCCTGGCGTAATTAAAATTTGCGACAGTTGAAAATTATTTTTTGAGTAATTTACTATATAAAAGGCAATCCCTGGCGCAATTAAAATTTGCGACAGTATAAAATTATTTTTTGAATAATTTACTATAGAAAAGGCAATTCCTGGGATATTTAAAATTTGCGACAGTAGAAAATTATTTTTTGAATAATTTACTATAGAAAAGGCAATCCCTGGGATATTTAAAATTTGCGACTGTAGAAAATTATTTTTTGAATAATTTACTATTGAAAAGGCAATCCCTGGCGTATTTAAAATTTGCGACAGTAAAAAATAATTTTTTGCAAAATTTACTATAGAAAAGGCAATCCCTGGCGCAATTAAAATTTGCGACAGTAGAAAATTATTTTTTGAATAATTTACTATAGAAAAGACAATCCCTGGCGTAATTAAAATTTCCGACAGTATAAAATTATTTTTTGAATAATTTACTATAGAAAAGGCAATCCCTGACGCACTTAAAATTTGCGACAGTATAAAATAATTTTTTGAATAATTTACTATAGAAAAGGCAATCCCTGGCGCAATTAAAATTTGCGACAGTAAAAAACTATTTTTTGCTAAATTTACTGTAGAAAAGGCAATCCCTGGCGCAATTAAAATTTGCGACAGTAGAAAATAATTTTTTGAATAATTTACTATAGAAAAGGCAATCCCTGGCGCACTTAAAATTTGCGACAGTTGAAAATTATTTTTTGAATAATTTACTATAGAAAAGGCAATCCCTGGCGTAATTAAAATTTGCGACAGTATAAAATTATTTTTTGAATAATTTACTATAGAAAAGGCAATCCCTGGCGTATTTAAAATTTGCGACAGTATAAAATTAATTTTTGAAAAATTTACTATATAAAAGGCAATCCCTGGCGTAATTAGAATTTGCGACAGTAGAAAATTATTTTTTGAATAATTTACTATAGAAAAGGCAATCCCTGGCGTATTTAAAATTTGCGACAGTAGAAAATTATTTTTTGAATAATTTACTATAGAAAAGGCAATCCCTGGCGTAATTAAAATTTGCGACAGTAAAAAATTAATTTTTGAATAATTTACTATAGAAAAGGCAATCCCTGGCGCAATTAAAATTTGCGACAGTAGAAAATTATTTTTTGAATAATTTACTATAGAAAAGGCAATGCCTGGCGTAATTAAAATTTGCGACAGTTGAAAATTATTTTTTGAATAATTTACTATAGAAAAGGCAATCCCAGGCGTAATTAAAATTTGCGACAGTTGAAAATTATTTTTTGAATAATTTACTATAGAGAAGGCAATCCCTTGGATATTTAAAATTTGCGACAGTAGAAAATTATTTTTTGAATAATTTACTATAGAAAAGGCAATCCCTGGCGTAATTAAAATTTGCGACAGTAAAAAATTATTTTTTGAATAATTTACTATAGAAAAGGCAATCCCTGGCGTAATTAAAATTTGCGACAGTAAAAAATTATTTTTTGAATAATTTACTATAGAAAAGGCAATCCCTGGCGTAATTAAAATTTGCGACAGTAGAAAATTATTTTTTGAATAATTTACTATAGAAAAGGCAATCCCTGGCGCAATTAAAATTTGCGACAGTAAAAAATTATTTTTTGAATAATTTACTATAGAAAAGGCAATCCCTGGCGCAATTACAATTTGCGACAATATAAAATTATTTTTTGAATAATTTACTATAGAAAAGGCAATCCCTGGCGTAATTAAAATTTGCGACAGTAGAAAATTATTTTTTGAATAATTTACTATAGAAAAGGCAATCCCTGGCGTAATTAAAATTTGCGACAGTATAAAATTATTTTTTGCAAAATTTACTATAGAAAAGGCAATCCCTGGCGGAATTAAAATTTGCGACAGTTGAAAATTATTTTTTGAATAATTTACTATAGAAAAGGCAATCCCTGGCGCAATTAAAATTTGCGACAGCAAAAAATTATTTTTTGAATAATTTACTATATAAAAGGCAATCCCTGGCGCAATTAAAATTTGCGACAGTAAAAAATTATTTTTTGAATAATTTACTATAGAAAAGGCAATCCCTGGCGTAATTAAAATTTGCGACAGTAAAAAATTATTTTTTGAATAATTTACTATAGAAAAGGCAATCCCTGGCGTAATTAAAATTTGCGACAGTTGAAAATAATTTTTGAATAATTTACTATAGAAAAGGCAATCCCTGGCGTAATTAAAATTTGCGACAGTTGAAAATTATTTTTTGAATAATTTACTATAGAAAAGGCAATCCCTGGGATATTTAAAATTTGCGACAGTATAAAATTATTTTTTGAATAATTTACAATAGAAAAGGCAATCCCTGGCGTAATTAAAATTTGCGACAGTAGAAAATTATTTTTTGAATAATTTACTATAGAAAAGGCAATCCCTGGCGTAATTAAAATTTGCGACAGTAGAAAATTATTTTTTGAATAATTTACTGTAGAAAAGGCAATCCCTGGCGCACTTAAAATCTGCGACAGTAGAAAATTATTTTTTGAATAATTTACTATAGAAAAGGCAATCCCTGGCGTAATTAAAATTTGCGACAGTAAAAAATTAATTTTTGAATAATTTACTATAGAAAAGGCAATCCGTGGCGCAATTAAAATTTGCGACAGTAGAAAATTATTTTTTGAATAATTTACTATAGAAAAGGCAATGCCTGGCGTAATTAAAATTTGCGACAGTTGAACATTATTTTTTGAATAATTTACTATAGAAAAGGCAATCCCTGGCGTAATTAAAATTTGCGACAGTTGAAAATTATTTTTTGAATAATTTACTATAGAAAAGGCAATCCCTGGGATATTTAAAATTTGCGACAGTAGAAAATTATTTTTTGAATAATTTACTATAGAAAAGGCAATCCCTGGCGTAATTAAAATTTGCGACAGTAAAAAATTATTTTTTGAATAATTTACTATAGAAAAGGCAATCCCTGGCGTAATTAAAATTTGCGACAGTAAAAAATTATTTTTTGAATAATTTACTATAGAAAAGGCAATCCCTGGCGTAATTAAAATTTGCGACAGTAGAAAATTATTTTTTGAATAATTTACTATAGAAAAGGCAATCCCTGGCGCAATTAAAATTTGCGACAGTAAAAAATTATTTTTGAATAATTTACTATAGAAAAGGCAATCCCTGGCGCAATTACAATTTGCGACAATATAAAATTATTTTTTGAATAATTTACTATAGAAAAGGCAATCCCTGGCGTAATTAAAATTTGCGACAGTAGAAAACTATTTTTTGAATAATTTACTATAGAAAAGGCAATCCCTGGCGTAATTAAAATTTGCGACAGTATAAAATTATTTTTTGCAAAATTTACTATAGAAAAGGCAATCCCTGGCGCAATTAAAATTTGCGACAGTTGAAAATTATTTTTTGAATAATTTACTATAGAAAGGCAATCCCTGGCGCAATTAAAATTTGCGACAGTAAAAAATTATTTTTTGAATAATTTACTATATAAAAGGCAATCCCTGGCGCAATTAAAATTTGCGACAGTAAAAAATTATTTTTTGAATAATTTACTATAGAAAAGGCAATCCCTGGCGTAATTAAAATTTGCGACAGTAAAAAATTATTTTTTGAATAATTTACTATAGAAAAGGCAATCCCTGGCGTAATTAAAATTTGCGACAGTATAAAATTATTTTTTGAATAATTTACTATAGAAAAGGCAATCCCTGGTGTAATTAAAATTTGCGACAGTTGAAAATTATTTTTTGAATAATTTACTATAGAAAAGGCAATCCCAGGGATATTTAAAATTTGCGACAGTATAAAATTATTTTTTGAATAATTTACTATAGAAAAGGCAATCGCTGGCGTAATTAAAATTTGCGACAGTAGAAAATTATTTTTTGAATAATTTACTATAGAAAAGGCAATCCCTGGCGTAATTAAAATTTGCGACAGTAGAAAATTATTTTTTGAATAATTTACTATAGAAAAGGCAATCCCTGGCGCACTTAAAATTTGCGACAGTAGAAAATTATTTTTTGAATAATTGACTATAGAAAAGGCAATCCCTGGCGTAATTAAAATTTGCGACAGTATGAAATTATTTTTTGAATAATTTACTATAGAAAAGGCAATTCCTGGCGTAATTAAAATTTGCGACAGTAAAAAAATATTTTTTGAATAATTTACTATAGAAAAGGCAATCCCTGGCGTAATTAAAATTTGCGACAGTATAAAATTTTTTTTTGCAAAATTTACTATAGAAAAGGCAATCCCTGGCGCAATTAAAATTTGCGACAGTTGAAAATTATTTTTTGAATAATTTACTATAGAAAAGGCAATCCCTGGCGCAATTAAAATTTGCGACAGTAAAAAATTATTTTTTGAATAATTTACTATAGAAAAGGCAATCCCTGGCGTAATTAAAATTTGCGACAGTAAAAAATTATTTTTTGAATAATTTACTATAGAAAAGGCAATCCCTGGCGTAATTAAAATTTGCGACAGTTGAAAATAATTTTTGAATAATTTACTATAGAAAAGGCAATCCCTGGCGTAATTAAAATTTGCGACAGTTGAAAATTATTTTTTGAATAATTTACTATAGAAAAGGCAATCCCTGGGATATTTAAAATTTGCGACAGTATAAAATTATTTTTTGAATAATTTACAATAGAAAAGGCAATCCCTGGCGTAATTAAAATTTGCGACAGTAGAAAATTATTTTTTGAATAATTTACTATAGAAAAGGCAATCCCTGGCGTAATTAAAATTTGCGACAGTAGAAAATTATTTTTTGAATAATTTACTGTAGAAAAGGCAATCCCTGGCGCACTTAAAATTTGCGACAGTAGAAAATTATTTTTTGAATAATTTACTATAGAAAAGGCAATCCCTGGCGTAATTAAAATTTGCGACAGTAAAAAATTAATTTTTGAATAATTTACTATAGAAAAGGCAATCCCTGGCGCAATTAAAATTTGCGACAGTAGAAAATTATTTTTTGAATAATTTACTATAGAAAAGGCAATGCCTGGCGTAATTAAAATTTGCGACAGTTGAACATTATTTTTTGAATAATTTACTATAGAAAAGGCAATCCCTGGCGTAATTAAAATTTGCGACAGTTGAAAATTATTTTTGAATAATTTACTATAGAAAAGGCAATCCCTGGGATATTTAAAATTTGCGACAGTAGACAATTATTTTTTGAATAATTTACTATAGAAAAGGCAATCCCTGGCGTAATTAAAATTTGCGACAGTAAAAAATTATTTTTTGAATAATTTACTATAGAAAAGGCAATCCCTGGCGTAATTAAAATTTGCGAGAGTAAAAAATTATTTTTTGAATAATTTACTATAGAAAAGGCAATCCCTGGCGTAATTAAAATTTGCGACAGTAGAAAATTATTTTTTGAATAATTTACTATAGAAAAGGCAATCCCTGGCGCAATTAAAATTTGCGACAGTAAAAAATTATTTTTTGAATAATTTACTATAGAAAAGGCAATCCCTGGCGCAATTACAATTTGCGACAGTATAAAATTATTTTTTGAATAATTTACTATAGAAAAGGCAATCCCTGGCGTAATTAAAATTTGCGACAGTAGAAAACTATTTTTTGAATAATTTACTATAGAAAAGGCAATCCCTGGCGTAATTAAAATTTGCGACATTATAAACTTATTTTTTGCAAAATTTACTATAGAAAAGGCAATCCCTGGCGCAATTAAAATTTGCGACAGTTGAAAATTATTTTTTGAATAATTTACTATAGAAAAGGCATCCCTGGCGCAATTAAAATTTGCGACAGTAAAAAATTATTTTTTGAATAATTTACTATATAAGAGGCAATCCCTGGCGCAATTAAAATTTGCGACAGTAAAAAATTATTTTTTGAATAATTTACTATAGAAAAGGCAATCCCTGGCGTAATTAAAATTTGCGACAGTAAAAAATTATTTTTTGAATAATTTACTATAGAAAAGGCAATCCCTGGCGTAATTAAAATTTGCGACAGTATAAAATTATTTTTTGAATAATTTACTATAGAAAAGGCAATCCCTGGTGTAATTAAAATTTGCGACAGTTGAAAATTATTTTTTGAATAATTTACTATAGAAAAGGCAATCCCTGGGATATTTAAAATTTGCGACAGTATAAAATTATTTTTTGAATAATTTACTATAGAAAAGGCAATCGCTGGCGTAATTAAAATTTGCGACAGTAGAAAATTATTTTTTGAATAATTTACTATAGAAAAGGCAATCCCTGGCGTAATTAAAATTTGCGACAGTAGAAAATTATTTTTTGAATAATTTACTATAGAAAAGGCAATCCCTGGCGCACTTAAAATTTGCGACAGTAGAAAATTATTTTTTGAATAATTTACTATAGAAAAGGCAATCCCTGGCGTAATTAAAATTTGCGACAGTATAAAATTATTTTTTGAATAATTTACTATAGAAAAGGCAATCCCTGGCGTAATTAAAATTTGCGACAGTAAAAAATTATTTTTTGAATTATTTACTATAGAAAAGGCAATCCCTGGCGTAATTAAAATTTGCGACAGTATAAAATTATTTTTTTGCAAAATTTACTATAGAAAAGGCAATCCCTGGCGCAATTAAAATTTGCGACAGTTGAAAATTATTTTTTGAATAATTTACTATAGAAAAGGCAATCCCTGGCGCAATTAAAATTTGCGACAGTAAAAAATTATTTTTTGAATAATTTACTATATAAAAGGCAATCCCTGGCGCAATTAAAATTTGCGACAGTAAAAAATTATTTTTTTCATAATTTACTATAGAAAAGGCAATCCCTGGCGTAATTAAAATTTGCGACAGTAAAAAATTATTTTTTGAATAATTTACTATAGAAAAGGCAATCCCTGGCGTAATTAAAATTTGCGACAGTTGAAAATTATTTTTTGAATAATTTACTATAGAAAAGGCAATCCCTGGGATATTTAAAATTTGCGACAGTATAAAATTATTTTTTGAAAAATTTACTATAGAAAAGGCAATCCCTGGCGTAATTAAAATTTGCGACAGTAGAAAATTATTTTTTGAATAATTTACTATAGAAAAGGCAATCCCTGGCGTAATTAAAATTTGCGACAGTAGAAAATTATTTTTTGAATAATTTACTGTAGAAAAGGCAATCCCTGGCGCACTTAAAATTTGCGACAGTAGAAAATTATTTTTTGAATAATTTACTATAGAAAAGGCAATCCCTGGCGTAATTAAAATTTGCGACAGTAAAAAATTATTTTTTGAATAATTTACTATAGAAAAGGCAATCCCTGGCGCAATTACAATTTGCGACATTAAAAAATTATTTTTTGAAAAATTTACTGTAGAAAGGCATTCCCTGGCGCACTTAAAATTTGCGACAGTAGAAAATTATTTTTTGAATAATTTATTATAGAAAAGGCAATCCCTGGCGCAATTAAAATTTGTGACAGTAGAAAATTATTTTTTGAATAATTTACTATAGAAAAGGCACTCCCTGGCGTAATTAAAATTTGCGACAGTAAAAAATTATTTTTTGAATAATTTACTATAGAAAAGGCAATCCCTGGGATATTTAAAATTTGCGACAGTATAAAATTATTTTTTGAATAATTTACTATAGAAAAGGCAATCCCTGGCGTAATTAAAATTTGCGACAGTAGAAAATTATTTTTTGAATAATTTACTATAGAAAAGGCAATCCCTGGGATATTTAAAATTTGCGACAGTAACAAATTAATTTTTGAATAATTTACTATAGAAAAGGCAATCCCTGGCGCAATTAAAATTTGCGACAGTAGAAAATTATTTTTTGAATAATTTACTATAGAAAAGGCAATGCCTGGCGTAATTAAAATTTGCGACAGTTGAAAATTATTTTTTGAATAATTTACTATAGAAAAGGCAGTCCCTGGCGTAATTAAAATTTGCGACAGTTGAAAATTATTTTTTGAATAATTTACTATAGAAAAGGCAATCCCTGGGATATTTAAAATTTGCGACAGTTGAAAATTATTTTTTGAATAATTTACAATAGAAAAGGCAATCCCTGGCGTTATTAAAATTTGCGACAGTTGAAAATTATTTTTTGAATAATTTACTATAGAAAGGGCAATCCCTGGGATATTTAAAATTTGCGACAGTATAAAATTATTTTTTGAATAATTTACTATAGAAAAGGCAATCCCTGGCGTAATTAAAATTTGCGACAGTAGAAAATTATTTTTTGAATAATTTACTATAGAAAAGGCAATCCCTGGCGTAATTAAAATTTGCGACAGTAGAAAATTATTTTTTGAATAATTTACTGTAGAAAAGGCAATCCCTGGCGCACTTAAAATTTGCGACAGTAGAAAATTATTTTTTGAATAATTTACTATAGAAAAGGCAATCCCTGGCGTAATTAAAATTTGCGACAGTAAAAAATTATTTTTTGAATAATTTACTATAGAAAAGGCAATCCCTGGCGCAATTACAATTTGCGACAGTAAAAAATTATTTTTTGTAAAATTTACTGTAGAAGGGCAATCCCTGGCGCACTTAAAATTTGCGACAGTAGAAAATTATTTTTTGAATAATTTACTATAGAAAAGGCATTCCTGGCGCAATTAAAATTTGCGACAGTAGAAAATTATTTTTTGAATAATTTACTATAGAAAAGGCAATCCCTGGCGTAATTAAAATTTGCGACAGTAAAAAATTATTTTTTGAATAATTTACTATAGAAAAGGCAATCCCTGGGATATTTAAAATTTGCGACAGTATAAAATTATTTTTTGAATAATTTACTATAGAAAAGGCAATCCCTGGCGTATTTAAAATTTGCGACAGTAGAAAATTATTTTTTGAATAATTTACTATAGAAAAGGCAATCCCTGGCGTAATTAAAATTTGCGACAGTAAAAAATTAATTTTTGAATAATTTACTATAGAAAAGGCAATCCCTGGCGCAATTAAAATTTGCGACAGTAGAAAATTATTTTTTGAATTATTTACTATAGAAAAGGCAATGCCTGGCGTAATTAAAATTTGCGACAGTTGAAAATTATTTTTTGAATAATTTACTATAGAAAAGGCAATCCCTGGCGTAATTAAAATTTGCGACAGTTGAAAATTATTTTTTGAATAATTTACTATAGAAAAGGCAATCCCTGGGATATTTAAAATTTGCGACAGTAGAAAATTATTTTTTGAATAATTTACTATAGAAAAGGCAATCCCTGGCGTAATTAAAATTTGCGACAGTAAAAAATTATTTTTTGAATAATTTACTATAGAAAAGGCAATCCCTGGCGTAACTAAAATTTGCGACAGTAAAAAATGATTTTTTGAATAATTTACTATAGAAAAGGCAATCCCTGGCGTAATTAAAATTTGCGACAGTAGAAAATTATTTTTTGAATAATTTACTATAGAAAAGGCAATCCGTGGCGCAATTAAAATTTGCGACAGTAAAAAATTATTTTTTGAATAATTTACTATAGAAAAGGCAATCCCTGGCGCAATTACAATTTGCGACAGTATAAAATTATTTTTTGAATAATTTACTATAGAAAAGGCAATCCCTGGCGTAATTAAAATTTGCGACAGTAGAAAATTATTTTTTGAATAATTTACTATAGAAAAGGCAATCCCTGGCGTAATTAAAATTTGCGACAGTATAAAATTATTTTTTGCAAAATTTACTATAGAAAAGGCAATCCCTGGCGCAATTAAAATTTGCGACAGTTGAAAATTATTTTTTGAATAATTTACTATAGAAAAGGCAATCCCTGGCGCAATTAAAATTTGCGACAATAAAAAATTATTTTTTGAATAATTTACTATATAAAAGGCAATCCCTGGCGCAATTAAAATTTGCGACAGTAAAAAATTATTTTTTGAATAATTTACTATAGAAAAGGCAATCCCTGGCGTAATTAAAATTTGCGACAGTAAAAAATTATTTTTTGAAAAATGTACTGTAGAAAGGCAATCCCTGGCGCACTTAAAATTTGCGACAGTAGAAAATTATTTTTTGAATAATTTACTATAGAAAAGGCAATCCCTGGCGCAATTAAAATTTGCGACAGTAGAAAATTATTTTTTGAATAATTTACTATAGAAAAGGCAATCCCTGGCGTAATTAAAATTTGCGACAGTAAAAAATTATTTTTTGAATAATTTACTATAGAAAAGGCAATCCCTGGCGCAATTAAAATTTGCGACAGTAGAAAATTATTTTTTGAATAATTTACTATAGAATAGGCAATGCCTGGCGTAATTAAAATTTGCGACAGTAGAAAATTATTTTTTGAATAATTTACTATAGAAAAGGCAATCCCTGGCGTAATTAAAATTTGCAACAGTTGAAAATTATTTTTTGAATAATTTACTATAGAAAAGGCAATCCCTGGGATATTTAAAATTTGCGACAGTAGAAAATTATTTTTTGAATAATTTACTATAGAAAAGGCAATCCTTGGCGTAATTAAAATTTGCGACAGTAAAAAATTATTTTTTGAATAATTTACTATAGAAAAGGCAATCCCTGGCGTAATTAAAATTTGCGACAGTAAAAAATTATTATTTGAATAATTTACTATAGAAAAGGCAATCCCTGGCGTAATTAAAATTTGCGACAGTAGAAAATTATTTTTTGAATAATTTACTATAGAAAAGGCAATCCCTGGCGCAATTAAAATTTGCGACAGTAAAAAATTATTTTTTGAATAATTTACTATAGAAAAGGCAATCCCTGGCGCAATTACAATTTGCGACAGTATAAAATTATTTTTTGAATAATTTACTATAGAAAAGGCAATCCCTGGCGTAATTAAAATTTGCGACAGTAGAAAATTATTTTTTGAATAATTTACTATAGAAAAGGCAATCCCTGGCCTAATTAAAATTTGCGACAGTATAAAATTATTTTTTGCAAAATTTACTATAGAAAAGGCAATCCCTGGCGCAATTAAAATTTGCGACAGTTGAAAATTATTTTTTGAATAATTTACTATAGAAAAGGCAATCCCTGGCGCAATTAAAATTTGCGACAATAAAAAATTATTTTTTGAATAATTTACTATATAAAAGGCAATCCCTGGCGCAATTAAAATTTGCGACAGTAAAAAATTATTTTTTGAATAATTTACTATAGAAAAGGCAATCCCTGGCGTAATTAAAATTTGCGACAGTTGAAAATTATTTTTTGAATAATTTACTATAGAAAAGGCAATCCCTGGTGTAATTAAAATTTGCGACAGTTGAAAATTATTTTCTGAATAATTTACTATAGAAAAGGCAATCCCTGGGATATTTAAAATTTTTGACAGTATAAAATTATTTTTTGAATAATTTACTATAGAAAAGGCAATCCCTGGCGTAATTAAAATTTGCGACAGTAGAAAATTATTTTTTGAATAATTTACTATAGAAAAGGCAATCCCTGGCGTAATTAAAATTTGCGACAGTAGAAAATTATTTTTTGAATAATTTACTATAGAAAAGGCAATCCCTGGTGCACTTAAAATTTGCGACAGTAGAAAATTATTTTTTGAATAATTTACTATAGAAAAGGCAATCCCTGGCGTAATTAAAATTTGCGACAGTATAAAATTATTTTTTGAATAATTTACTATAGAAAAGGCAATCGCTGGCGTAATTAAAATTTGCGACAGTAGAAAATTATTTTTTGAATAATTTACTATAGAAAAGGCAATCCCTGGCGTAATTAAAATTTGCGACAGTATAAAATTATTTTTTGCAAAATTTACTATAGAAAAGGCAATGCCTGGCGCAATTAAAATTTGCGACAGTTGAAAATTATTTTTTGAATAATTTACTATAGAAAAGGCAATCCCTGGCGCAATTAAAATTTGCGACAGTAAAAAATTATTTTTTGAATAATTTACTATAGAAAAGGCAATCCCTGGCGCAATTAAAATTTGCGACAGTAAAAAATTATTTTTTGAATAATTTACTATAGAAAAGGCAATCCCTGGCGTAATTAAAATTTGCGACAGTAAAAAATTATTTTTTGAATAATTTACTATAGAAAAGGCAATCCCTGGCGTAATTAAAATTTGCGACAGTTGAAAATTATTTTTTGAATAATTTACTATAGAAAAGGCAATCCCTGGCGTAATTAAAATTTGCGACAGTTGAAAATTATTTTTTGAATAATTTACTATAGAAAAGGCAATCCCTGGGATATTTAAAATTTGCGACAGCATAAAATTATTTTTTGAATAATTTACTATAGAAAAGGCAATCCCTGGCGTAATTAAAATTTGCGACAGTAGAAAATTATTTTTTGAATAATTTACTATAGAAAAGGCAATCCCTGGCGTAATTAAAATTTGCGACAGTAGAAAATTATTTTTTGAATAATTTACTATAGAAAAGGCAATCCCTGGCGCACTTAAAATTTGCGACAGTAGAAAATTATTTTTTGAATAATTTACTATAGAAAAGCCAATCCCTGGCGTAATTAAAATTTGCGACAGTAAAATATTATTTTTTGAATAATTTACTATAGAAAAGGCAATCCCTGGCGCAATTACAATTTACGACAGTAAAAAATTATTTTTTGAAAAATTTACTGTAGAAAGGCAATCCCTGGCGCACTTAAAATTTGCGACAGTAGAAAATTATTTTTTGAATAATTTACTATCGAAAAGGCAATCCCTGGCGCAATTAAAATTTGCGACAGTAGAAAATTATTTTTTGAATAATTTACTATAGAAAAGGCAATCCCTGGCGTAATTAAAATTTGCGACAGTAAAAAATTATTTTTTGAATAATTTACTATAGAAAAGGCAATCCCTGGGATATTTAAAATTTGCGACAGTTGAAAATTATTTTTTGAATAATTTAATATAGAAAAGGCAATCCCTGGCGTAATTAAAATTTGCGACAGTTGAAAATTATTTTTTGAATAATTTACTATAGAAAAGGCAATCCCTGGGATATTTAAAATTTGCGACAGTATAAAATTATTTTTTGAATAATTTACTATAGAAAAGGCAATCCCTGGCGTAATTAAAATTTGCGACAGTAGAAAATTATTTTTTGAATAATTTACTATAGAAAAGGCAATCCCTGGCGTAATTAAAATTTGCGACAGTAGAAAATTATTTTTTGAATAATTTACTATAGAAAAGGCAATCCCTGGCGCACTTAAAATTTGCGACAGTAGAAAATTATTTTTTGAATAATTTACTATAGAAAAGGCAATCCCTGGCGTAATTAAAATTTGCGACAGTAAAAAATTATTTTTTGAATAATTTACTATAAAAAAGGCAATCCCTGGGATATTTAAAATTTGCGACAGTTGAAAATTATTTTTTGAATAATTTAATATAGAAAAGGCAATCCCTGGCGTAATTAAAATTTGCGACAGTTGAAAATTATTTTTTGAATAATTTACTATAGAAAAGGCAATCCCTGGCGTAATTAAAATTTGCGACAGTAAAAAATTATTTTTTGAATAATTTACTATAGAAAAGGCAATCCCTGGCGTAATTAAAATTTGCGACAGTAAAAAATTATTTTTTGAATAATTTACTATAGAAAAGGCAATCCCTGGGATATTTAAAATTTGCGACAGTTGAAAATTATTTTTTGAATAATTTACTATAGAAAAGGCAATCCCTGGCGTAATTAAAATTTGCGACAGTATAAAATTATTTTTTGCAAAATTTACTATAGAAAAGGCAATCCCTGGCGCAATTAAAATTTGCGACAGTTGAAAATTATTTTTTGAATAATTTACTATAGAAAAGGCAATCCCTGGCGCAATTAAAATTTGCTACAGTAAAAAATTATTTTTTGAATAATTTACTATATAAAAGGCAATCCCTGGCGCAATTAAAATTTGCGACAGTAAAAAATTATTTTTTGAATAATTTACTATAGAAAAGGCAATCCCTGGCGTAATTAAAATTTGCGACAGTAAAAAATTATTTTTTGAATAATTTACTATAGAAAAGGCAATCCCTGCCGCACTTAAAATTTGCGACAGTAGAAAATTATTTTTTGAATAATTTACTATAGAAAAGGCAATCCCTGGCGCAATTAAAATTTGCGACAGTAGAAAATTATTTTTTGAATAATTCACTATAGAAAAGGCAATCCCTGGCGTAATTAAAATTTGCGACAGTAAAAAATTATTTTTTGAATAATTTACTATAGAAAAGGCAATCCCTGGCGTAATTAAAATTTGCGACAGTAAAAAATTATTTTTTGAATAATTTACTATAGAAAAGGCAATCCTTGGGATATTTAAAATTTGCGACAGTAAAAAATTATTTTTTGAAAAGGCAATCCCTGGGATATTTAAAATTTGCGACAGTTGAAAATTATTATTTGAATAATTTACTATAGAAAAGGCAATCCCTGGCGTAATAAAAATTTGCGACAGTTGAAAATTATTTTGTGAATAATTTACTATAGAAATGGCAATCCCTGGCGTAATTAAAATTTGCGACAGTTGAAAATTATTTTTTGAATAATTTACTATAGAAAAGGCAATCCCTGGCGTAATTAAAATTTACGACAGTAGAAAATTATTTTTTGAATAATTTACTATAGAAAAGGCAATCCCTGGCGCAATTAAAATTTGCGACAGTAGAAAGTTATTTTTTGAATAATTTACTATAGAAAAGGCAATCCCTGGCGTATTTAAAATTTGCGACAGTAGAAAATTATTTTTTGAATAATTTACTATAGAAAAGGCAATCCCTGGCGTATTTAAAATTTGCGACAGTATAAAATTAATTTTTGAAAAATTTACTATATAAAAGGCAATCTCTGGCGTAATTAAAATTTGCGACAGTAGAAAATTATTTTGTGAATAATTTACTATAGAAAAGGCAATCCCTGGCGTATTTAAAATTTGCGATAGTAGAAAATTATTTTTTGAATAATTTACTATAGAAAAGGCAATCCCTGGCGCACTTAAAATTTGCGACAGTTGAAAATTATTTTTTGAATAATTTACTATAGAAAAGGCAATCCCTGGCGTAATTAAAATTTGCGACAGTATAAAATTATTTTTTGAATAATTTACTATAGAAAAGGGAAACCCTTGCGTAATTAAAATTTGCGACAGTATAAAATTATTTTTTGAATAATTTACTATAGAAAAGGCAATCCCTGGCGCAATTAAAATTTGCGACAGTAGAAAATTATTTTTTGAATAATTTACTATAGAAAAGGCAATCCCTGGCGTAATTAAAATTTGCGACAGTTGAAAATTATTTTTTGAATAATTTACTATAGAAAAGGCAATCCCTGGGATATTTAAAATTTGCGACAGTTGAAAATTATTTTTTGAATAATATACTATAGAAAAGGCAATCCCTGGCGCAATTAAAATTTGCGACAGTATAGAATTATTTTTTGAATAATTTACTATAGAATAGGCAATCCTTGGCGTAATTAAAATTTGCGACAGTAGAAAATTATTTTTTGAAAAGTTCACTATAGAAAAGGCAATTCCTGGCGCAATTAAAATTTGCGACAGTAAAAAATTTTTTTTTGCAAAATTTACTATAGAAAAGGCAATCCCTGGCGTAATTAAAATTTACGACAGTTGAAAATTATTTTTTGAATAATTTACTATAGAAAAGGCAATCCCTGGCGCAATTAAAATTTGCGACAGTATAAAATTATTTTTTGAATAATTTACTATAGAAAAGGCAATCCCTGGATATTTAAAATTTGCGACAGTAGAAAATTATTTTTTGAATATTTTACTATAGAAAAGGCAATCCCTGGCGTAATTAAAATTTGCGACAGTATAAAATTATTTTTTGAATAATTTACTATATAAAAGGCAATCCCTGGCGTAATTAAAATTTGCGACAGTAGAAAATTATTTTTTGAATAATTTACTGTAGAAAAGGCAATCCCTGGCGTAATTAAAACTTGCGATAGTAAAAAATTATTTTTTGAATAATTTACTATAGAAAAGGCAATCCCTGGCGCAATTAAAATTTGCGACAGTAGAAAATTATTTTTTGAATAATTTACTATAGAAAAGGCAATCCCTGGCGTAATTAAAATTTGCGACAGTAAAAAATTATTTTTTGAATAATTTACTATAGACAAGGCAATCCCTGGCGTAATTAAAATTTGCGACAGTAGAAAATTATTTTTTGAATAATTTACTATAGAAAAGGCAATCCCTGGCGCACTTAAAATTTGCGACAGTAAAAAATTATTTTTTGAATAATTTACTATAGAAAAGGCAATCCCTAGCGCAATTAAAATTTGCGAAAGTACAAAATTATTTTTTGAATAATTTACTATAGAAAAGGCAATCCCTGGCCTAATTAAAATTTGCGACAGTATAAAATTATTTTTTGAATAATTTACTATAGAAAAGGCAATCCCTGGCGTAATTAAAATTTGCGACAGTTGAAAATTATTTTTTGAATAATTTACTATAGAAAAGGCAATCCCTGCGATATTTAAAATTTGCGACAGTAAAAAATTATTTTTTGAATAATTTACTAAAGAAAAGGCAATCCCTGGCGTAATTAAAATTTGCGACAGTAAAAAATTATTTTTTGAATAATTTACTATAGAAAAGGCAATCCCTGGCGCAATTAAAATTTGCGACAGTTGAAAATTATTTTTTGAATAATTTACTATCGAAAACGCAATCCCTGGCGCAATTAAAATTTGCGACAGTATAAAATTATTTTTTGAATAATTTACTATAGAAAAGGAAATCCCTGGCGTATTTAAAATTTGCGACAGTATAAAATTAATTTTTGAAAAATATACTATATAAAAGGCAATCCCTGGCGTAATTAAAATTTGCGACAGTAGAAAATTATTTTTTGAATAATTTACTATAGAAAAGGCAATCCCTGGCGTATTTAAAATTTGCGACAGTAAAAAATTATTTTTTGAATAATTTACTATAGAAAAGGCAATCCCTGGCGTAATTAAAATTTGCGACAGTAGAAAATTATTTTTTGAATAATTTACTATAGAAAAGGCAATCCCTGGCGTAATTAAAATTTGCGACAGTAGAAAATTATTTTTTGAATAATTTACTATAGAAAAGGCAATCCCTGGCGTAATTAAAATTTGCGACAGTTGAAAATTATTTTTTGAATAATTTACTAGAGAAAAGGCAATCCCTGGCGTAATTAAAATTTGCGACAGTATAAAATTATTTTTTGAATAATTTACTATAGAAAAGGCAATCCCTGGCGCAATTAAAATTTGCGACAGTATAAAATTATTTTTTGCAAAATTTACTATAGAAAAGGCAATCCCTGGCGCAATTAAAATTTGCGACAGTTGAAAATTATTTTTTGAATAATTTACTATAGAAAAGGCAATCCCTAGCGTAATTAAAATTTGCGACAGTAGAAAATTATTTTTTGAATAATTTACTATAGAAAAGGCAATCCCTGGCGCAATTAAAATTTGCGACAGTAGAAAATTATTTTTTGAATAATTTACTATAGAAAAGGCAATCCCTGGCGCAATTAAAATTTGCGACAGTAGAAAATTATTTTATGAATAATTTACTATAGAAAGGGCAATCCCTGGCGTAATTAAAATTTGCGACAGTTGAAAATTATTTTTTGAATAATTTACTATAGAAAAGGCAATCCCTGGCGTAATTAAAATTTGCGACAGTAGAAAATTATTTTTTGAATAATTTACTATAGAAAAGGCAATCCCTGGCGTGATTAAAATTTGCGACTGTAAAAAATTATTTTTTGCAAAATTTACTATAGAAAAGGCAATCCCTGGCGCACTTAAAATTTGCGATAGCAAAAAATTATTTTTTGAATAATTTACTATAGAAAAGGCAATCCCTGGCGTAATTAAAATTTGCGACAGTAGAAAATTATTTTTTGAATAATTTACTATAGAAAAGGCAATCCCTGGCGTAATTAAAATTTGCGACAGTAAAAAATTATTTTTTGAATAATTTATTATAGAAAAGGCAATCCCTGGCGCAATTACAATTTGCGACAGTAAAAAATTATTTTTTGAAAAATTTACTGTAGAAAGGCAATCCCTGGCGCACTTAAAATTTGCGACAGTAAAAAATTATTTTTTGAATAATTTACTATAGAAAAGGCAATCCCTGGCGTAATTAAAATTTGCGACAGTAGAAAATTATTTTTTGAATAATTTACTATAGAAAAGGCAATCCCTGGCGTAATTAAAATTTGCGACAGTAAAAAATTATTTTTTGAATAATTTACTATAGAAAAGGCAATCCCTGGCGCAATTACAATTTGCGACAATAGAAAATTATTTTTTGAATAATTTACTATAGAAAAGGCAATCCCTGGCGCAATTAAAATTTGCGACAGTAGAAAGTTATTTTTTGAATAATTTACTATAGAAAAGGCAATCCCTGGCGTATTTAAAATTTGCGACAGTAGAAAATTATTTTTTGAATAATTTACTATAGAAAAGGCAATCCCTGGCGTATTTAAAATTTGCGACAGTATAAAATTAATTTTTGAAAAATTTACTATATAAAAGGCAATCTCTGGCGTAATTATAATTTGCGACAGTAGAAAATTATTTTTTGAATAATTTACTATAGAAAAGGCAATCCCTGCCGTATTTAAAATTTGCGACAGTAGAAAATTATTTTTGGAATAATTTACTATAGAAAAGGCAATCCCTGGCGCACTTAAAATTTGCGACAGTTGAAAATTATTTTTTGAATAATTTACTATAGAAAAGGCAATCCCTGGCGTAATTAAAATTTGCGACAGTATAAAATTATTTTTTGAATAATTTACTATAGAAAAGGCAAACCCTTGCGTAATTAAAATTTGCGACAGTATAAAATTATTTTTTGAATAATTTACTATAGAAAAGGCAATCCCTGGCGCAATTAAAATTTGCGACAGTAGAAAATTATTTTTTGAATAATTTACTATAGAAAAGGCAATCCCTGGCGTAATTAAAATTTGCGACAGTTGAAAATTATTTTTTGAATAATTTACTATAGAAAAGGCAATCCCTGGGATATTTAAAATTTGCGACAGTTGAAAATTATTTTTTGAATAATTTACTATAGAAAAGGCAATCCCTGGCGCAATTAAAATTTGCGACAGTATAGAATTATTTTTTGAATAATTTACTATAGAATAGGCAATCCTTGGCGTAATTAAAATTTGCGACAGTAGAAAATTATTTTTTGAAAAGTTTACTATAGAAAAGGCAATCCCTGGCGCAATTAAAATTTGCGACAGTAAAAAATTATTTTTTGCAAAATTTACTATAGAAAAGGCAATCCCTGGCGTAATTAAAATTTGCGACAGTTGAAAATTATTTTTTGAATAATTTACTATAGAAAAGGCAATCCCTGGCGCAATTAAAATTTGCGACAGTATAAAATTATTTTTTGAATAATTTACTATAGAAAAGGCAATCCCTGGATATTTAAAATTTGCGACAGTAGAAAATTATTTTTTGAATAATTTACTATAGAAAAAGCAATTCCTGGCGCAATTAAAATTTGCGACAGTAGAAAATTATTTTTTGAATAATTTACTATAGAAAAGGCAATCCCTGGCGTAATTAAAATTTGCGACAGTTGAAAATTATTTTTTGAATAATTTACTATAGAAAAGGCAATCCCTGGCGCAATTAAAATTTGCGACAGTAGAAAATTATTTTTTGAATAATTTACTATAGAAAAGGCAGTCCCTGGCGCACTTAAAATTTGCGACAGTAAAAAATTATTTTTTGAATAATTTACTATAGAAAAGGCAATCCCTAGCGCAATTAAAATTTGCGAAAGTAGAAAATTATTTTTTGAATAATTTACTATAGAAAAGGCAATCCCTGGCCTAATTAAAATTTGCGACAGTATAAAATTATTTTTTGAATAATTTACTATAGAAAAGGCAATCCCTGGCGTAATTAAAATTTGCGACAGTTGAAAATTATTTTTTGAATAATTTACTATAGAAAAGGCAATCCCTGGGATATTTAAAATTTGCGACAGTAAAAAATTATTTTTTGAATAATTTACTATAGAAAAGGCAATCCCTGGCGTAATTAAAATTTGCGACAGTAAAAAATTATTTTTTGAATAATTTACTATAGAAAAGGCAATCCCTGGCGCAATTTAAATTTGCGACAGTTGAAAATTATTTTTTGAATAAATTACTATCGAAAAGGCAATCCCTGGCGCAATTAAAATTTGTGACAGTATAAAATTATTTTTTGAATAATTTACTATAGAAAAGGCAATCCCTGGCGTATTTAAAATTTGCGACAGTATAAAATTAATTTTTGAAAAATATACTATATAAAAGGCAATCCCTGGCGTAATTAAAATTTGCGACAGTAGAAAATTATTTTTTGAATAATTTACTATAGAAAAGGCAATCCCTGGCGTATTTAAAATTTGCGACAGTAAAAAATTATTTTTTGAATAATTTACTATAGAAAAGGCAATCCCTGGCGTAATTAAAATTTGCGACAGTAGAAAATTATTTTTTGAATAATTTACTATAGAAAAGGCAATCCCTGGCGTAATTAAAATTTGCGACAGTAGAAAATTATTTTTTGAATAATTTACTATAGAAAAGGCAATCCCTGGCGTAATTAAAATTTGCGACAGTTGAAAATTATTTTTTGAAAAATTTACTATAGAAAAGGCAATCCCTGGCGTAATTAAAATTTGCGACAGTATAAAATTATTTTTTGAATAATTTACTATAGAAAAGGCAAACCCTGGCGCAATTAAAATTTGCGACAGTATAAAATTATTTTTTGCAAAATTTACTATAGAAAAGGCAATCCCTGGCGCAATTAAAATTTGCGACAGTTGAAAATTATTTTTTGAATAATTTACTATAGAAAAGGCAATCCCTAGCGTAATTAAAATTTGCGACAGTAGAAAATTATTTTTTGAATAATTTACTATAGAAAAGGCAATCCCTGGCGCAATTAAAATTTGCGACAGTAGAAAATTATTTTTTGAATAATTTACTATAGAAAAGGCAATCCCTGGCGCAATTAAAATTTGCGACAGTAGAAAATTATCTTATGAATAATTTACTATAGAAAAGGCAATCCCTGGCGTAATTAAAATTTGCGACAGTTGAAAATTATTTTTTGAATAATTTACTATAGAAAAGGCAATCCCTGGCGTAATTAAAATTTGCGACAGTAGAAAATTATTTTTTGAATAATTTACTATAGAAAAGGCAATACCTGGCGTGATTAAAATTTGCGACAGTAGAAAATTATTTTTTGAATAATTTACTATAGAAAAGGCAATCCCTGGCGTAATTAAAATTTGCGACAGTATAAAATAATTTTTTGAATAATTTACTATATAAAAGGCAATCCCTGGCGTAATTAAAATTTGCGACAGTAGAAAATTATTTTTTGAATAATTTACTGTAGAAAAGGCAATCCCTGGCGTAATTAAAACTTGCGATAGTAAAAAATTATTTTTTGAATAATTTACTATAGAAAAGGCAATCCCTGGCGTAATTAAAATTTGCGACAGTAAAAAATTATTTTTTGAATAATTTACAATAGAAAAGGCAATCCCTGGCGCAATTAAAATTTGCGACAGTTGAAAATTATTTTTTGAATAATTTACTATCGAAAAGGCAATCCCTGGCGCAATTAAAATTTGCGACAGTATAAAATTATTTTTTGAATAATTTACTATAGAAAAGGCAATCCCTGGCGTATTTAAAATTTGCGACAGTATAAAATTAATTTTTGAAAAATATACTATATAAAAGGCAATCCCTGGCGTAATTAAAATTTGCGACAGTAGAAAATTATTTTTTGAATAATTTACTATAGAAAAGGCAATCCCTGGCGTATTTAAAATTTGCGACAGTAAAAAATTATTTTTTGAATAATTTACTATAGAAAAGGCAATCCCTGGCGTAATTAAAATTTGCGACAGTAGAAAATTATTTTTTGAATAATTTACTATAGAAAAGGCAATCCCTGGCGTAATTAAAATTTGCGACAGTAGAAAATTATTTTTTGAATAATTTACTATAGAAAAGGCAATCCCTGGCGTAATTAAAATTTGCGACAGTTGAAAATTATTTTTTGAAAAATTTACTATAGAAAAGGCAATCCCTGGCGTAATTAAAATTTGCGACAGTATAAAATTATTTTTTGAATAATTTACTATAGAAAAGGCAATCCCTGGCGCAATTAAAATTTGCGACAGTATAAAATTATTTTTTGCAAAATTTACTATAGAAAAGGCAATCCCTGGCGCAACTAAAATTTGCGACAGTTGAAAATTATTTTTTGAATAATTTACTATAGAAAAGGCAATCCCTAGCGTAATTAAAATTTGCGACAGTAGAAAATAATTTTTTGAATAATTTACTATAGAAAAGGCAATCCCTGGCGCAATTAAAATTTGCGACATTAGAAAATTATTTTTTGAATAATTTACTATAGAAAAGGCAATCCCTGGCGCAATTAAAATTTGCGACAGTAGAAAATTATTTTATGAATAATTTACTATAGAAAAGGCAATCCCTGGCGTAATTAAAATTTGCGACAGTTGAAAATTATTTTTTGAATAATTTACTATAGAAAAGGCAATCCCTGGCGTAATTAAAATTTGCGACAGTAGAAAAATATTTTATGAATAATTTACTATAGAAAAGGCAATCCCTGGCGTAATTAAAATTTGCGACATTTGAAAATTATTTTTTGAATAATTTACTATAGAAAAGGCAATCCCTGGCGTAATTAAAATTTGCGACAGTAGAAAATTATTTTTTGAATAATTTACTATAGAAAAGGCAATCCCTGGCGTGATTAAAATTTGCGACAGTAAAAAATTATTTTTTGCAAAATTTACTATAGAAAAGGCAATCCCTGGCGCACTTAAAATTTGCGACAGAAAAAATTATTTTTTGAATAATTTACTATAGAAAAGGCAATCCCTGGCGTAATAAAAATTTGCGACAGTAGAAAATTATTTTTTGAATAATTTACTATACAAAAGGCAATCCCTGGCGTAATTAAAATTTGCGACAGTAAAAAATTATTTTTTGAATAATTTATTATAGAAAAGTCAATCCCTGGCGCAATTACAATTTGCGACAGTAAAAAATTATTTTTTGAAAAATTTACTGTAGAAAGGCAATCCCTGGCGCACTTAAAATTTGCAACAGTAAAAAATTATTTTTTGAATAATTTACTATAGAAAAGGCAATCCCTGGCGTAATTAAAATTTGCGACAGTAGAAAATTATTTTTTGAATAATTTACTATAGAAAAGGCAATCCCTGGCGTAATTAAAATTTGCGACAGTAAAAAATTATTTTTTGAATAATTTACTATAGAAAAGGCAATCCCTGGCGCAATTACAATTTGCGACAGTAAAAAATTATTTTTTGAAAAATTTACTGTAGAAAGGCAATCCCTGGCGCACTTAAAATTTGCGACAGTAGAAAATTATTTTTTGAATAATTTACTATAGAAAAGGCAATCCCTGGCGCAAATAAAATCTGCGACAGTAGAAAATTAATTTTTGAAAAATTGACTATATAAAAGGCAATCCCTGGCGTAATTAAAATTTGCGACAATAGAAAATTATTTTTTGAATAATTTACTGTAGAATAGGCAATCCCTGGCGTAATTAAAACTTGCGATAGTAAAAAATTATTTTTTGAATAATTTACTATAGAAAAGGCAATCCCTGGCGCAATTAAAATTTGCGACAGTACATATAAAATTATTTTTTGAATAATTTACTATAGAAAAGGCAATCCCTGGGATATTTAAAATTTGCGACAGTAGAAAATTATTTTTTGAATAATTTACTATAGAAAAGGCAATCCCTGGGATATTTAAAATTTGCGACAGTAGAAAATTATTTTTTGAATAATTTACTATAGAAAAGGCAATCCCATGCGTATTTAAAATTTGCGACAGTAAAAAATTATTTTTTGCAAAATTTACTATAGAAAAGGCAATCCCTGGCGCAATTAAAATTTGCGACAGTACAAAATTATTTTTTGAATAATTTACTATAGAAAAGGCAATCCCTGGCGTAATTAAAATTTGCGACAGTATAAAATTATTTTTTGAATAATTTACTATAGAAAAGGCAATCCCTGGCGTAATTAAAATTTGCGACAGAAGAAAATTATTTTTTGAATAATTTACTATAGAAAAGGCAATCCCTGGCGTATTTAAAATTTGCGACAGTAAAAAATTATTTTTTGAATAATTTACTATAGAAAAGGCAATCCCTGGCGTAATTAAAATTTGCGACAGTAGAAAATTATTTTTTGAATAATTTACTATAGAAAAGGCAATCCCTGGCGTAATTAAAATTTGCGACAGTAAAGAATTATTTTTTGAATAATTTACTATAGAAAAGGCAATCCCTGGCGCAATTAAAATTTGCGACAGTATAAAATTATTTTTTGAATAATTTACTATAGAAAAGGCAATCCCTGGGATATTTAAAATTTGCGACAGTAGAAAATTATTTTTTGAATAATTTACTATAGAAAAGGCAATCCCTGGGATATTTAAAATTTGCGACAGTAGAAAATTATTTTTTGAATAATTTACTATAGAAAAGGCAATCCCTGGCGTATTTAAAATTTGCGACAGTAAAAAATTATTTTTTGCAAAATTTACTATAGAAAAGGCAATCCCTGGCGCAATTAAAATTTGCGACAGTAGAAAATTATTTTTTGAATAATTTACTATAGAAAAGGCAATCCCTGGCGTAATTAAAATTTGCGACAGTATAAAATTATTTTTTGAATAATTTACTATAGAAAAGGCAATCCCTGGCGTAATTAAAATTTGCGACAGTAGAAAATTATTTTTTGAAAAGTTTACTATAGAAAAGGCAATCCCTGGCGCAATTAAAATTTGCGACAGTAAAAAATTATTTTTTGCAACATTTACTATAGAAAAGGCAATCCCTGGCGTAATTAAAATTTGCGACAGTTGAAAATTATTTTTTGAATAACTTACTATAGAAAAGGCAATCCCTGTCGCAATTAAAATTTTCGAGAGTATAAAATTATTTTTTGAATAAATTACTATAGAAAAGGCAATCCCTTGGATATTTAAAATTTGCGACAGTAGAAAATTATTTTTTGAATAATTTACTATAGAAAAGGCAATCCCTAGGATTATTTAAAATTTGCGACAGTAGACAATTATTTTTTGAATAATTTACTATAGAAAAGGCAATCCCTGGCGTATTTATAATTTGCGGCAGTAAAAAATTATTTTTTGCAAAATTTACTATAGAAAAGGCAATCCCTGGCGCAATTAAAATTTGCGACAGTAGAACATTATTTTTTGAATAATTTACTATAGAAAAGGCAATCCCTGGCGTAATTAAAATTTGCGAGAGTATAAAATTATTTTTTGAATAATTTCCTATAGAAAAGGCAATCCCTGGCGCACTTAAAATTTGCGACAGTATAAAATTATTTTTTGAATAATTTACTATAGGAAAGGCAATCCCTGGCGCAATTAAAATTTGCGACAGTAAAAAATTATTTTTTGCAAAATTTACTGTAGAAAAGGCAATCCCTGGCGAAATTAAAATTTGCGACAGTAAAAAATTATTTTTTGAATAATTTACTATAGAAAAGGCAATCCCTGGCGCACTTAAAATTTGCGAGAGTAAAAAATTATTTTTTGAATAATTTACTATAGAAAAGGCAATCCCTGGCGCAGTTAAAATTTGCGACAGTATAAAATTATTTTTTGAATAGTTTACTATAGAAAAGGCAATCCCTGGCGTAATTAAAATTTGCGACAGTATAAAATTATTTTTTGAATAATTTACTATAGAAAAGGCAATCCCTGGCGTAATTAAAATTTGCGACAGTATAAAATTATTTTTTGAATAATTTACTATAGAAAAGGCAATCCCTGGCGCAATTAAAATTTGCGACAGTATAAAATTATTTTTTGCAAAATTTACTATAGAAAAGGCAATCCCTGGCGCAATTAAAATTTGCGACAGTTGAAAATTATTTTTTGAATAATTTACTATAGAAAAGGCAATCCCTGGCATAATTAAAATTTGCGACAGTAGAAAATTATTTTTTGAATAATTTACTATAGAAAAGGCAATCCCTGGCGCAATTAAAATTTGCGACAGTAGAAAATTATTTTTTGAATAATTTACTATAGAAAAGGCAATTCCTGGCGCAATTAAAATTTGCGACAGTAGAAAATTATTTTTTGAATAATTTACTATAGAAAAGGCAATCCCTGGCGTAATTAAAATTTGCGACAGTTGAAAATTATTTTTTGAATAATTTACTATAGAAAAGGCAATCCCTGGCGTAATTAAAATTTGCGACAGTAGAAAATTATTTTTTGAATAATTTACTATAGAAAAGGCAATCCTTGGCGTAATTAAAATTTGCGACAGTAAAAAATTATTTTTTGAATAATTTACTATAGAAAAGGCAATCCCTGGCGTAATTAAAATTTGCTACAGTAGAAAATTATTTTTTGAACAATTTACTATAGAAAAGGCAATTCCTGGCGCACTTAAAATTTGCGACAGTAGAAAATTATTTTTTGAATATTTTACTATAGAAAAGGCAATCCCTGGCGTAATTATAATTTGCGACAGTAAAAAATTATTTTTTGAATAATTTACTATAGAAAAGGCAATCCCTGGCGCAATTACAATTGGCGACAGTAAAAAATTATTTTTTGAAAAATTTACTGTAGAAAGGCAATCCCTGGCGCACTTAAAATTTGCGACAGTAGAAAATTATTTTTTGAATAATTTACAATAGAAAAGGCAATCCCTGGCGTAATTAAAATTTGCGACAGTAGAAAATTAATTTTTGAAAAATTTACTATATAAAAGGCAATCCCTGGCGTAATTAAAATTTGCGACAGTAGAAAATTATTTTTTGAATAATTTACTGTAGAAAAGGCAATCCCTGGCGCAATTAAAACTTGCGATAGTAAAAAATTATTTTTTGAATAATTTACTATAGAAAAGGCAATCCCTGGCGCAATTAAAATTTGCGACAGTATAAAATTATTTTTTGAATAATTTACTATAGAAAAGGCAATCCCTGGGATATTTAAAATTTGCGACAGTAGAAAATTATTTTTTGAATAATTTACTATAGAAAAGGCAATCCCTGGGATATTTAAAATTTCCGACAGTAGAAAATTATTTTTTGCAAAATTTACTATAGAAAAGGCAATCCCTGGCGCAATTAAAATTTGCGACAGTATAAAATTATTTTTTGAATAATTTACTATAGAAAAGGCAATCCCTGGCGCAATTAAAATTTGCGACAGTATAAAATTATTTTTTGAATAATTTACTACAGAAAAGGCAATCCCTGGCGTAATTAAAATTTGCGACAGTTGAAAATTATTTTTTGAATAATTTACTATAGAAAAGGCAATCCCTGGCGTAATTAAAATTTGCGACAGTATAAAATTATTTTTTGAATAATTTACTATAGAAAAGGCAATCCCTGGCGCAATTAAAATTTGCGACAGTATAAAATTATTTTTTGCAAAATTTACTATAGAAAAGGCAATCCCTGGCGCAATTAAAATTTGCGACAGTTGAAAATTATTTTTTGAATAATTTACTATAGAAAAGGCAATCCCTGGCATAATTAAAATTTGCGACAGTAGAAAATTATTTTTTGAATAATTTACTATAGAAAAGGCAATCCCTGGCGTAATTAAAATTTGCGACAGTAAGAAATTATTTTTTGAATAATTTACTATAGAAAAGGCAATCCCTGGCGTAATTAAAATTTGCGACAGTAGAAAATTATTTTTTGAACAATTTACTATAGAAAAGGCAATTCCTGGCGCACTTAAAATTTGCGACAGTAGAAAATTATTTTTTGAATATTTTACTATAGAAAAGGCAATCCCTGGCGTAATTAAAATTTGCGACAGTAAAAAATTATTTTTTGAATAATTTACTATATAAAAGGCAATCCCTGGCGCAATTACAATTTGCGACAGTAAAAAATTATTTTTTGAAAAATTTACTGTAGAAAGGCAATCCCTGGCGCACTTAAAATTTGCGACAGTAGAAAATTATTTTTTGAATAATTTACAATAGAAAAGGCAATCCCTGGCGTAATTAAAATTTGCGACAGTAGAAAATTAATTTTTGAAAAATTTACTATATAAAAGGCAATCCCTGGCGTAATTAAAATTTGCGACAGTAGAAAATTATTTTTTGAATAATTTACTGTAGAAAAGGCAATCCCTGGCGCAATTAAAACTTGCGATAGTAAAAAATTATTTTTTGAATAATTTACTATAGAAAAGGCAATCCCTGGCGCAATTAAAATTTGCGACAGTATAAAATTATTTTTTGAATAATTTACTATAGAAAAGGCAATCCCTGGGATATTTAAAATTTGCGACAGTAGAAAATTATTTTTTGAATAATTTACTATAGAAAAGGCAATCCCTGGGATATTTAAAATTTCCGACAGTAGAAAATTATTTTTTGCAAAATTTACTATAGAAAAGGCAATCCCTGGCGCAATTAAAATTTGCGACAGTAGAAAATTATTTTTTGAATAATTTACTATAGAAAAGGCAATCCCTGGCGTATTTAAAATTTGCGACAGTATAAAATTAATTTTTGAAAAATTTACTATATAAGGCAATCCCTATCGTAATTAAAATTTGCGACAGTAGAAGATTATTTTTTGAATAATTTAATATAGAAAAGGCAATCCCTGGCGTATTTAAAATTTGCGACATTAGAAAATTATTTTTTGAATAATTTACTATAGAAAAGGCAATCCCTGGGGTAATTAAAATTTGCGACAGTAAAAAATTATTTTTTGAATAATTTACTATAGAAAAGGCAATCCCTGGCGCAATTAAAACTTGCGACAGTAGAAAATTATTTTTTGAATAATTTATTATAGAAAAGGCAATCCCTGGCGCAATTAAAATTTGCGACACTATAAAATTATTTTTTGAATAATTTACTATAGAAAAGGCAATCCCTGGGATATTTAAAATTTGCGACAGTAGAAAATTATTTTTTGAATAATTTACTATAGAAAAGGCAATCCCTGGGATATTTAAAATTTCCGACAGTAGAAAATTATTTTTTGCAAAATTTACTATAGAAAAGGCAATCCCTGGCGCAATTAAAATTTGCGACAGTAGAAAATTATTTTTTGAATAATTTACTATAGAAAAGGCAATCCCTGGCGTATTTAAAATTTGCGACAGTAGAAGATTATTTTTTGAATAATTTAATATAGAAAAGGCAATCCCTGGCGTATTTAAAATTTGCGACATTAGAAAATTATTTTTTGAATAATTTACTATAGAAAAGGCTATCCCTGGGATATTTAAAATTTGCGAGAATAAAAAATTATTTTTTGAATAATTTACAATAGAAAAGGCAATCCCTGGCCTAATTAAAATTTGCGACAGTAAAAAATTATTTTTTGAATAATTTACTATAGAAAAGGCAATCCCTGGCGCAATTACAATTTGAGACAGTAAAAAAATATTTTTTGAAAAATTTACTGTAGAAAGGCAATCCCTGGCGCACTTAAAATTTGCGACAGTAGAAAATTATTTTTTGAATAATTTACTATAGAAAAGGCAATCCCTGGCGCAATCAAAATTTGCGACAGTAGAAAATTAATTTTTGAAAAATTTGCTATAGAAAAGGCAATCCCTGGCGTAATTAAAATTTGCGACAGTAGAAAATTATTTTTTGAATAATTTACTATAGAAAAGGCAATCTCTGGCGTAATTACAATTTGCGACAGTAAAAAATTATTTTTTGAATAATTTACTATAGAAAAGGCAATCCCTGGCGTAATTAAAATTTGCGACAGTAAAAAATTATTTTTTGAATAATTTACTATAGAAAAGGCAATCCCTGGGATATTTAAAATTTGCGACAGTTGAAAATTATTTTTTTGAATAATTTACTATAGAAAAGGCAATCCCTGGGATATTTAAAATTTGCGACAGTAGAAAATTATTTTTTGAATAATTTACTATAGAAAAGGCAATCCCTGGGATATTTAAAATTTCCGACAGTAGAAAATTATTTTTTGCAAAATTTACTATAGAAAAGGCAATCCCTGGCGCAATTAAAATTTGCGACAGTAGAAAATTATTTTTTGAATAATTTACTATAGAAAAGGCAATCCCTGGCGTATTTAAAATTTGCGACAGTATAAAATTAATTTTTGAAAAATTTACTATATAAGGCAATCCCTGGCGTAATTAAAATTTGCGACAGTAGAAGATTATTTTTTGAATAATTTAATATAGAAAAGGCAATCCCTGGCGTATTTAAAATTTGCGACATTAGAAAATTATTTTTTGAATAATTTACTATAGAAAAGGCAATCCCTGGGGTAATTAAAATTTGCGACAGTAAAAAATTATTTTTTGAATAATTTACTATAGAAAAGGCAAGTCCTGGCGCAATTAAAACTTGCGACAGTAGAAAATTATTTTTTGAATAATTTATTATAGAAAAGGCAATCCCTGGCGCAATTAAAATTTGCGACAGTATAAAATTATTTTTTGAATAATTTACTATAGAAAAGGCAATCCCTGGGATATTTAAAATTTGCGACAGTAGAAAATTATTTCTTGAATAATTTACTATAGAAAAGGCAATCCCTGGGATATTTAAAATTTCCGACAGTAGAAAATTATTTTTTGCAAAATTTACTATAGAAAAGGCAATCCCTGGCGCAATTAAAATTTGCGACAGTAGAAAATTATTTTTTGAATAATTTACTATAGAAAAGGCAATCCCTGGCGTATTTAAAATTTGCGACAGTAGAAGATTATTTTTTTCAATAATTTAATATAGAAAAGGCAATCCCTGGCGTATTTAAAATTTGCGACATTAGAAAATTATTTTTTGAATAATTTACTATAGAAAAGGCAATCCCTGGGATATTTAAAATTTGCGAGAATGAAAAATTATTTTTTGAATAATTTACAATAGAAAAGGCAATCCCTGGCCTAATTAAAATTTGCGAGAGTAAAAAATTATTTTTTGAATAATTTACTACAGAAAAGGCAATCCCTGGCGCAATTACAATTTGAGACAGTAAAAAATTATTTTTTGAAAAATTTACTGTAGAAAGGCAATCCCTGGCGCACTTAAAATTTGCGACAGTAGAAAATTATTTTTTGAATAATTTACTATAGAAAAGGCAATCCCTGGCGCAATCAAAATTTGCGACAGTAGAAAATTAATTTTTGAAAAATTTACTATAGAAAAGGCAATCCCTGGCGTAATTAAAATTTGCGACAGTAGAAAATTATTTTTTGAATAATTTACTATAGAAAAGGCAATCCCTGGCGTAATTACAATTTGCGACAGTAAAAAATTATTTTTTGAATAATTTACTATAGAAAAGGCAATCCCTGGCGTAATTAAAATTTGCGACAGTAAAAAATTATTTTTTGAATAATTTACTATAGAAAAGGCAATCCCTGGGATATTTAAAATTTGCGACAGTTGAAAATTATTTTTTTGAATAATTTACTATAGAAAAGGCAATCCCTGGCGTAATTAAAATTTGCGACAGTTGAAAATTATTTTTTGAATAATTTACTATAGAAAAGGCAATATCTGGCGTAATTAAAATTTGCGACAGTAAAAAATTATTTTTTGAATAATTTACTATAGAAAAGGCAATCCCTGGCGCACTTAAAATTTGCGACAGTAGAAAATTATTTTTTGAATAATTTACTATAGAAAAGGCAATCCCTGGCGTAATTAAAACTTGCGACAGTAAAAAATTATTTTTGAATAATTTACTATAGAAAAGGCAATCCCTGGCGTAATTAAAATTTGCGACAGTAGAAAATTATTTTTTGAATAATTTACTATAGAAAACGCAATCCCTGGCGTAATTAAAATTTGCGACAGTAAAAAATTATTTTTTGAATAATTTACTATAGAAAAGGCAATCCCTGGCGCACTTAAAATTTGCGACAGTTGAAAATTATTTTTTGAATAATTTACTATAGAAAAGACAATCCCTGGCGTAATTAAAATTTGCGACAGTATAAAATTATTTTTTGAAAAATTTACTATAGAAAAGGCAATCCCTGGCGTAATTAAAATTTGCGACAGTAGAAAATTATTTTTTGAATAATTTACTATAGAAAAGGCAGTCCCTGGCGTATTTAAAATTTGCGACAGTATACAATTAATTTTTTAAAAATTTACTATAGAAAAGGCAATCCCTGGCGTATTTAAAATTTGCGACAGTAGAAAATTATTTTTTGAGTAATTTACTATAGAAAAGGCAATCCCTGCCTTAATTAAAATTTGCGACAGTAAAAAATTATTTTTTGAATAATTTACTATAGAAAAGGCAATCCCTGGCGTAATTAAAATTTGCGACAGTAAAAAATTATTTTTTGAATAATTTACTATAGAAAACGCAATCCCTGGGATATTTAAAATTTGCGACAGTTGAAAATTATTTTTTGAATAATTTACTATAGAAAAGGCAATCCCTGGCGTAATTAAAATTTGCCACAGTTGAAAATTATTTTTTGAATAATTTACTATAGAAAAGGCAATCCCTGGCGTAATTAAAATTTGCGACAGTAAAAAATTATTTTTTGAATAATTTACTATAGAAAAGGCAATCCCTGGCGCACTTAAAATTTGCGACAGTATAAAATTATTTTTTGAATAATTTACTATAGAAAAGGCAATCCCTGGCGTAATTAAAGTTTGCGACAGTTGAAAATTATTTTTTGAATAATTTACTATAGAAAAGGCAATCCCTGGCGTAATTAAAATTTGCGACAGTATAAAATTATTTTTTGAATAATTTACTATAGAAAAGGCAATCCCTGCCGTAATTAAAATTTGCGACAGTTGAAAATTATTTTGTGAGAAATTTACTATAGAAAAGGCAATCCCTGGCGTAATTAAAATTTGCGACAGTTGAAAATTATTTTTTGAATAATTTACTATACAAAAGGCAATCCCTGGCGTAATTAAAATTTGCGACAGTAAAAAATTATTTTTTGAATAATTTACTATAGAAAAGGCAATCCCTGGCGTAATTAAAATTTGCGACAGTAAAAAATTATTTTTTGAATAATTTACTATAGAAAAGGCAATCCCTGGCGCACTTAAAATTTGCGACAGTAAAAAATTATTTTTTGAATAATTTACTATAGAAAAGGCAATCCCTGGCGCAATTAAAATTTGCGACAGTAAAAAATTATTTTTTGAATAATTTACTATAGAAAAGGCAATCCCTGGCGCAATTAAAACTTGCGATAGTAAAAAATTATTTTTTGAATAATTTACTATAGAAAAGGCAATCCCTGGCAGATTTGAAATTTGCGACAGTAGAAAATTATTTTTTGAATAATTTACTATAGAAAAGGCAATCCCTGGCGTAATTAAAATTTGCGACAGTAGAAAATTATTTTTTGAATAATTTACTATAGAAAAGGCAATCCCTGGCGCAATTAAAATTTGCGACAGTAGAAAATTATTTTTTGAATAATTTACTATAGAAAAGGCAATCCCTGGCGTAATTAAAATTTGCGACAGTAAAAAATTATTTTTTGAATAATTTACTATAGAAAAGGCAATCCCTGGCGTAATTAAAATTGGCGACAGTATAAAATTATTTTTTGAATAATTTACTATAGAAAAGGCAATCCCTGGCGTAATTAAAATTTGCGACAGTAGAAAATTATTTTTTGAATAATTTACTATAGAAAAGGCAATCCCTGGCGTATTTAAAATTTGCGACAGTATAAAATGAATTTTTGAAAAATTTACTATATAAAAGGCAATCCCTGGCGTAATTAAAATTTGCGACAGTAGAAAATTATTT
>CAWVNZ010001620.1:15000-20000 GCA_963930735.1 Dioctria linearis | reverse complement strand
TAAACAATTTACCCAATTTACCCCTGAAAAAACAAACCTGTCCAAAGATATATGGCCTCCCCAAGATCCATAAAGTTGGCCTTCCATTAAGGTCCGTACTGGCCAACATCAATACACCTGGATACAAACTATCAAAATTCATTGGCAATATTCTTAAACCCATTCTTGATCCATACTTAAACATAAAAAAATCTTTTTCTTCGAAGAACTCAATCAACAACATAATACTACCAGCCTCAAACAAACTAGTATCCTTCGACGTAGAATCCTTGTACATCAACGTCGATATTAACCTTGCTCTAGATGCAATTGACAGCAAGTGGAACGAAATTCAGGAACTCACTCCGTTTGACCACACTTCTTCAAGGACATAATACAATTTTGTGCCGGTGAATGCAACTATTTTTCTTTGATGGTAAATTGTATGCACAAAAGTTTGGTTTAGCAATGGGAAACCTACTCTGCAGTATACTTGCTGAAATATCGATGGACATGTTAATAAAATCAGCACTAAATGATCTGAATACGAGACCGATCTTCATACATAAATACGTTGATGATATTATAGGTACTGCTCCTGAAAATGAAATTGGTAACATTTTGACTAAATTCAATTCAATGTATAATAATATCAATTTCACGGTTGAGTTGGAAGAAGGGAAAACTATCTCTTACTTAGATATGAAACTCTTGCAAAATAATGATGGAACAATATCCACTGATTGGTACTGTATACCTTGTTCCTGAAATAGGATCTTGAACTACCTCTCGTTTCATCCACACTCATTGAAGATGAATGTGCTAAAAAACCTTATTAATCGAGTTTTTAGCCTAAGTCATCCAAGTTTCCATTACAAGAACGCAGATGTTGTCAGTAGTATTGCATGTAAAAACAACTACCCTGCACACATAACAAGGAAGTTTATCAAGGAGGCTCTTCGAAAACTATCACTTGCGCCGCACATTAATACAAATGCCCAATCAAATTATTCTTAACCACAGCCATAGAACATACCACTTTATAGGGGACTCAGTTACATTTTCCCACTCTCTCTGTATATTAAAATGAACATAGGACACCATCTCGATAACTTGCGGGTAGCTATGAAACCAACCCAGACGTTGCGAAAACTGATCTTTACAAACCTTAAAGATAGTGTACCGACCAGCAATAAATCCAATGTAGTCTACAAAGTAGATTGCAGTGACTGCGGAAATGTCCACATTGGACAAACTTCTAAGGGCCTAAAAACAAGACTTGACCAACATAAATATTATATCAACAAGGAAACACCATCATCGGCGCATGCTGCACATAACCTTGAAACTTAGCACATCTTTAACTTTGACCAGGCTCACATCATCATGATCGAAAACAACAGAAGAAAACGAGAAGTCAAAGAAACGTGCCACATTATTGCAAACTGCAATAAAGTGGTAAATATTAAACGTGACCTCGAATGCCTAAACCCAATTTATCACAGTCTACTGCATGATATTACGTAAAAATTCTTCTGAGCATCATTGATGCTCGTAATGTAATAATACAAACACATATATATATATACATATATATGACACATTATCGTCGACCAATCACAGTTCGGTTGAATGCACTCCCCATATATATTTTTGCTGACAAGCAAGATCGATCAGCCGGTGAGCCTCCGCTTGGCATTTGTATATAATTGGAGCATTGTGTAATTGTTAATCCTTTTGGACCATTGGTTTTTTGGCTAGTAATTTGTGATTTTATTTCCTTATTTATTTTTTAACGTACTTAGTGTCTGCAATGTTTTATGTTATTAATTCATGTAAGTGATCTACACGTTGCTACTTTGATTTTTTGTCTGTACCACTTATACCATTGAAATGTTTAAAATAATTCCTCACAAAAAATTTCTCCTAAAATAGTTCCTTACACAAAACCTTCTTCTAAAAAAATTTTTCTATCTTTAAGAATCTATCTTTTCATTTTAACGTTAAACTTTTACCATGCTTAAGATTATTTATACTTCTAGAGTACAATTTTTTAATTCCTCTAATTTTTAAAAATTTTAAAGACCTGTTAAAAACTTTTCATCCTTATTTTTATTTTTATTTATAAATATTTATAATTGTTTCATAGGGCCTGATGATGGACCAACCCTTGGTCCGAAACGTTGCCCTTTCACATCTAAAATAAAGAAAAAAACAAAAACATAAAAGGAGACATCGTGTTTTAATTTTTTTGTTTTTGTTTTGTTTAACCGGAGTTTTCCAAGAAAGACTTAAAGAAATCTTTGAAGTAACACACCCGGAAAGAAACGACCAATTGCTAAACTTTCATTCCTCCTTGGACTAGAATAATGGAGAGAACAGTTTTTCAACCAATATGGCTGACCGTTTTGGTTCCACAGCCAGAGACAATATTAAATCATATATGAATATAAATACAAAATTGGGAAAATTAATTCCTAGACGTATTTTCCTACTCAAGTGCAAAGGAAAGCACAACATCATTTATGAAAAGACATGTAAAGCACTACTAGGCGCTGAAATATCCAGATGATGCTTAAAAATTAACAGGTTAAAAAGACTAAAAATAACCCTCGAGAGAATTTGCGACGACTAACACCATTTGACCACATTGAACCGTTTTTTCGAACACAAAATGGATCACTTTAGTCAGCTTTAAATGAAAAACACTCAATGTTACAACACAAGTTCAACACCCTCACGAAAACCTACTTGCATGAGGCAAAAATACAATTTGACAGAGACTGCGTAGTAAACCTAACGGACGTCAATGTCCCTATTGCAGCTATCATCATCCTTAGCTTCGGCCCAAAATTTAACATGCCTGCAACTAACAGTGAAGTTCCAATAGTTGATCTAAAAGCAGACATTGAAAGCATATTGGCTGATTTTCATGATCTCAATATTCGCCAAGATTTACGAGTAAACTGCGCATCAGCAATGCGTAACTATATAAAACATCACAGACTGGGTATAACCGAAAATTTTTTAATCCATTGCTATAAAGAAACAAAGAGATTCCCCAAAAACAACACAGATCTCTACATCATTAATGTAGACAAGGGCAATGAAACTGTCATTATGACTAAGAATGACTACACTAACAAGATGACACACATGTTGGATGACAATTGCACTTACACAACTTTAACTAACGATCCAACAAGAAGATTAATCAATAAAAATAATCAAAATAATATCTAAATTCACTGGCAATATTCTTAAGCCCATTCTTGATCCGGACTTAAACATAAAAAATTCTTTTTCCTTGAAGAACTCAATCAACAACATAATACTACCAGCCTCAAACAAACTAGTATCCTTCGACGTAGAATCCTTGTACATCAACGTCGATATTAACCTTGCTCTAGATAACTTTAACTTTGTCATCACATGATCGAAAACAACAGAAGAAAATGAGAAAGAAACGTGCCACATTATTGCAAACTGCAATAAAGTGGTAAACATTAAAAGTGACCTCGAATGCCTAGACCCAATTTATCAGAGTCTAATACATGATATTACGTAAAAATTCTTCTGACCATCATTGATGCTCGTAATGTTATAGTACAAACACATATATATATACACATATATGACACATTATCGTCGAGCAATCACAGTTGGGTTGAATGCACTCCCCATATATATTTTTGCTAATAAGCAAGATCGATCAGCCGGTGAGCCTCCGCTTGGTATTTGTATATAATTGGAGCATTATCTAGTTTTACAAGATTACTCTTAGTGATATGTTGTGTGATTTCATTGTTTGCTGATTCATTCGTTTTTTATCACTTTTATAATTGTTAATCCTTTTGGCCCGTTGGTTTTTTGGCTAGTAATTTGTGATTTTATATTCATTGGCTTTTTATCACTTTTATAATTGTTAATCCTTTTGTACCATTGGTTATTTGGCTAGTAATTTGTGATTTTATTTACTTATTTATTTTTTAACGTACTTAGTGTCTGCAATGTTTTTTGTTTTTGATTTTTGATTCATGTAAGTGATCTGCACGTTGATACTTTGGTTTTTTGTCTCCACCACTTATACTATTGAAATCTTTAATATAATTTCTTACAAAAAATTTCTTATAAAATAATTCCTTACACAAAAACTTATTCTAAAAAAATTTTTCTATCTTTAAGAATCTGGCTTTTCATTTTAACGTTAAACTTTTACCATGCTTAAGATTATTTATACTTCTAGAGTACACTTTTTTAATTCCTCTAATTTTTAAAAATTTTAAAGACCTGTTAAAAAACCTTCATCCAGTAGTGTAGCTATGTATGTTCTGGCCCACTTTTCCATACAAAAAGTGTCCGGAAAATTCAAACTATTTTGCTGGCTCTGGACTGGGGTTCTGGGCCACTGAGGGGGACTCCGTCTAGTTGGAATCGAACCGAGAACGCTTGGTTTTGTAAAATCCGAGGCGAATGTTCTTTAAACTTGCTATATACGCTTAGAGTTGTGGGACAGAGGCATCAGGACTCGTTTGTGAGGGTAGGGTAGCCACACACACACACACACCCACCCACACACCCACCCCCCCCCCCCCACACACACGTACACACACACACGTACACACACACACACACACACACACACACACACACACACACACACACACACACACACACACACACACACACACACACACACACACACACACACACACACACACACACACACACACACACACACACACACACACACACATACACACATACACACACACACACACACACACACACACACACACACACACACACACACACACACACACACACACACACACACACACACACACACACACACACACACACATATATACACAACACACACACACACACACACACACACACACACACACACACACACACACACACACACAACACACACACACACACACACACACACACACACACACACACACACACACACACACACACACACACACACACACACACACACACACACACAC
>CAWVNZ010001619.1:0-40679 GCA_963930735.1 Dioctria linearis | reverse complement strand
ATCCCTGGCGTAATTAAAATTTTCGACAGTAGAAATTTATTTTTTGAAAAATTTACTATAGAAAAGGCAATCCCTGGCGCAATTAAAATTTGCGACAGTAAAAAATTAATTCGTGAAAAATTTACTATAAAAATGGCAATCCCTGGCGCAATTAAAATTTGCGACAGTAAAAAATTATTTTTTTGAAAAATTTACTGTAGAAAAGGCAATCCCTGGCGTAATTAAAATTTGCGACAGTAAAAAATTATTTTTTGAAAAATTTACTATAGAAAAGGCAATCCCTGGTTTATTTAAAATTTGCGACAGTATAAAATTAAATTTTGAAAAATTTACTATAGAAAAGGCAATCCCTGGCGTATTTAAAATTTGCGACAGTAGAAAATTATTTTTTGAAAAATTTACTATAGAAAAGGCAATCCCTGGCGCAATTAAAATTTGCGACAGTAAAAAATTAATTTGTGAAAAATTTACTATAGAAAAGGCAATCCCTAGCTCAGTTAAAATTTGCGACAGTAAAAAATTATTTTTTGCAAAATTTACTGTAGAAAAGGCAAACCCTGGCGCAATTAAAATTTGCGACAGTATAAAATTAAATTTTGAAAAATTTACTATAGAAAAGGCAATCCCAGGCGTAATTAAAATTTGCGACAGTATAAAATTAATTTTTGAAAAATTTACTATAGAAGTGGCAATCCCTGGCGTATTTAAAATTTGCGACAGTATAAAATTTATTTTTGAAAAATTTACTAAAGAAAAGGCAATCCCCGGCGTAATTAAAATTTGCGACAGTATAAAATTAAATTTTGAAAAACTTACTATAGAAAAGGCAATCCCTGGTTTAATTAAAATTTGCGACAGTAAAAAATAATTTTTTGAAAAATTTACTATAGAAAAGGCAATACCTGGCGTATTTAAAATTTGCGACAGTATAAAATTAAATTTTGAAAAATTTACTATAGAAAAGGCAATACTTGGTGTATTTTAAATTTGCGACAGTAGAACATTATTTTTTGAAAAATTTACTACAGAAAAGGCAATCCCTGGCGCAATTAAAATTTGCGACAGTAAAAAATTAATTTGTGAAAAATTTACTATAGAAAAGGCAATCCCTGGCGCAATTAAAATTTGCGACAGTAAAAAATTATTTTTTGAAAAATTTACTGTATAAAAGGCAATCCCTGGCGCAATTAAAATTTGCGACAGTATAAAATTAAATTTAGAAAAATTTACTATAGAAAAGGCAATCCCTGTCATATTTAAAATTTGCTACAGTAAAAAATTAATTTGTGAAAAATTTACTGTAGAAAAGGCAATCCCTGGAGCAGTTAAAATTTGCGACAGTAAAAAATTATTTTTTGAGTAATTTACTATAGAAAAGGCAATCCCTGGCGCAATTAAAATTTTCGACAGTAAAAAATTATTTTTTGAATAATTTACTATAGAAAAGGCAATCCCTGGCGTAATTAAAATTTGCGACAGTAAAAATTATTTTTTGAAAAATTTACTGTAGAAAAGGCAATCCCTAGCGTAATTAAAATGTGCGACAGTAAAGAATTATTTTTTGAAAAATTTACTGTAGAAAAGGCAATCCCTGGCGCAATTAAAATTTGCGACAGTAAAAAATTATTTTTTGAAAAATTTACTATAGAAAGGGTAATCGCTGGCGTAATTAAAATTTTCGACAGTAAAAAATTAATTTTTGAAAAATTTACTATAGAAAAGGCAATCCCCGGCGTATTTAAAATTTGCGACAGTATAAAATTAAATTTTGAAAAATTTACTATAGAAAAGGCAATCCCTGGCGTATTTAAAATTTGCGACAGTAAAAAATTATTTTTTGAAAAATTTACTATAGAAAAGGAAATCCCTGGTCTATTTAAAATTTGCGACAGTATAAAATTAAATTTTGAAAAATTTACTATAGAAAAGGCAATCCCTGGCGTAATTAAAATTTGCGACAGTAAAAAATTATTTTTTGAAAAATTTACTGTAGAAAAGGCAATCCCTGGTCTATTTAAAATTTGCGACAGTATAAAATTAAATTTTGAAAAATTTACTATAGAAAAGGCAATACCTGGCGTATTTAAAATTTGCGACAGTAGAAAATTATTTTTTGAAAAATTTACTATAGAAAAGGCAATCCCTGGCGCAATTAAAATTTGCGACAGTAAAAAATTAATTTGTGAAAAATTTACTATAGAAAAGGCAATCCCTAGCTCAATTAAAATTTGCGACAGTAAAAAATTATTTTTTGCAAAATTTACTGTAGAAAAGGCAAACCCTGGCGCAATTAAAATTTGCGACAATATAAAATTAAATTTTGAAAAATTTACTATAGAAAAGGAAATCCCTGGCGTAATTAAAATTTGCGACAGTATAAAATTAATTTTTGAAAAATTTACTATAGAAGAGGCAATCCCTGGCGTATTTAAAATTTGCGACAGTATAAAATTTATTTTTGAAAAATTTACTATAGAAAAGGCAATCCCCGGCGTAATTAAAATTTGCGACAGTATAAAATTAAATTTTGAAAAACTTACTATAGAAAAGGCAATCCCTGGCGTAATTAAAATTTGCGACAGTAAAAAATAATTTTTTGAAAAATTTACTATAGAAAAGGCAATCCCTGGCGTATTTAAAATTTGCGACAGTATAAAATTAAATTTTGAAAAATTTACTATAGAAAAGGCAATACCTGGCGTATTTTAAATTTGCGACAGTAGAACATTATTTTTTGAAAAATTTACTACAGAAAAGGCAATCCCTGGCGCAATTAAAATTTGCGACAGTAAAAAATTAATTTGTGAAAAATTTACTATAGAAAAGGCAATCCCTGGCGCAATTAAAATTTGCGACAGTAAAAAATTATTTTTTGAAAAATTTACTGTATAAAAGGCAATCCCTGGCGCAATTAAAATTTGCGACAGTATAAAATTAAATTTAGAAAAATTTACTATAGAAAAGGCAATCCCTGTCATATTTAAAATTTGCTACAGTAAAAAATTAATTTGTGAAAAATTTACTGTAGAAAAGGCAATCCCTGGAGCAGTTAAAATTTGCGACAGTAAAAAATTATTTTTTGAGTAATTTACTATAGAAAAGGCAATCCCTGGCGCAATTAAAATTTTCGACAGTAAAAAATTATTTTTTGAATAATTTACTATAGAAAAGGCAATCCCTGGCGTAATTAAAATTTGCGACAGTAAAAAATTATTTTTTGAAAAATTTACTGTAGAAAAGGCAATCCCTAGCGTAATTAAAATGTGCGACAGTAAAGAATTATTTTTTGAAAAATTTACTATAGAAAAGGCAATCCCTGGCGTAATTAAAATTTGCGACAGTAAAAAATTATTTTGTGAAAAATTTACTATAGAAAAGGCAATCCCTAGCTCAATTAAAATTTGCGACAGTAAAAAATTATTTTTTGCAAAATTTACTGTAGAAAAGGCAAACCCTGGCGCAATTAAAATTTGCGACAGTATAAAATTAAATTTTGAAAAATTTACTATAGAAAGGGCAATCCCTGGAGCAGTTAAAATTTGCGACAGTAAAAAATTATTTTTTGAGTAATTTACTATAGAAAAGGCAATCCCTGGCGCAATTAAAATTTTCGACAGTAAAAAATTATTTTTTGAATAATTTACTATAGAAAAGGCAATCCCTGGCGTAATTAAAATTTGCGACAGTAAAAATTATTTTTTGAAAAATTTACTGTAGAAAAGGCCATCCCTGGCGCAATTAAAATTTGCGACAGTAGAAAATTATTTTTTGAAAAATTTACTGTAGAAAAGGCAATCCCTGGCGTAATTAAAATTTGCGACAGTAGAAAATTATTTTTTGAAAAATTTACTATAGAAAAGGCAATCCCTGGCGCAATTAAAATTTGCGACAGTAAAAAATTATTTTTTTTGCAAAATTTACTATAGAAAAGGCAATCCCTGGCGTAATTAAAATTTGCGACAGTAAAAAATTATTTTTTGAAAAATTTACTGTAGAAAAGGCAATCCCTAGCGTAATTAAAATGTGCGACAGTAAAGAATTATTTTTTGAAAAATTTACTGTAGAAAAGGCAATCCCTGGCGCAATTAAAATTTGCGACAGTAAAAAATTATTTTTTGAAAAATTTACTATAGAAAGGGCAATCCCTGGCGTAATTAAAATTTTCGACAGTAAAAAATTAATTTTTGAAAAATTTACTATAGAAAAGGCAATCCCCGGCGTATTTAAAATTTGCGACAGTATAAAATTAAATTTTGAAAAATTTACTATAGAAAAGGCAATCCCTGGCGTAATTAAAATTTGCGACAGTAAAAAATTATTTTTTGAAAAATTTACTATAGAAAAGGCAATCCCTGGTCTATTTAAAATTTGCGACAGTATAAAATTAAATTTTGAAAAATTTACTATAGAAAAGGCAATACCTGGCGTATTTAAAATTTGCGACAGTAGAAAATTATTTTTTGAAAAATTTACTATAGAAAAGGCAATCCCTGGCGCAATTAAAATTTGCGACAGTAAAAAATTAATTTGTGAAAAATTTACTATAGAAAAGGCAATCCCTAGCTCAATTAAAATTTGCGACAGTAAAAAATTATTTTTTGCAAAATTTACTGTAGAAAAGGCAAACCCTGGCGCAATTAAAATTTGCGACAGTATAAAATTAAATTTTGAAAAATTTACTATAGATAAGGCAATCCCTGGCGTAATTAAAATTTGCGACAGTGTAAAATTAATTTTTGAAAAATTTACTATAGAAGAGGCAATCCCTGGCGTATTTAAAAATTTGCGACAGTACAAAATTATTTTTTGAATAATTTACTATAGAAAAGGCAATCCCTGGCGTATTTAAAATTTGAGACAGTAAAAAATTAATTTGTGAAACTTTTACTATAGAAAAGGCAATCCCTGGCGCAATTAAAATTTGCGACAGTAAAAAATTATTTGTTTGCAAAATTTACTATATAAAAGGCAATCCCTGGCGTAATTAAAATTTGCGACAGTAAAAAATTATTTTTTGAAAAATTTACTGTAGAAAAGGCAATCCCTTGCGTAATTAAAATTTGCGACAGTAAAAAATTATTTTTTGAAAAATTTACTCTAGAAAAGGCAATCCCTGGCGCAATTAAAATTTGCGACAGTAAAAAATTATTTTTTGAAAAATTTACTGTAGAAAAGGCAAACTCTGGCGCAATTAAAATTTGCGACAGTAGAAGATTATTTTTTGAAAAATTTACTGTAGAAAAGGCAATCCCTGGCGTAATTAAAATTTGCGACAGTAGAAAATTATTTTTTGAAAAATTTACTGTAGAAAAGGCAATACCTGGCGTATTTAAAATTTGCGACAGTATATTATTAAATTTTGAAAAATTTACTATAGAAAAGGCAATACTTGGCGTATTTTAAATTTGCGAGAGTAGAACATTATTTTTTGAAAATTTACTACAGAAAAGGCAATCCCTGGCGCAATTAAAATTTGCGACAGTAAAAAATTAATTTGTGAAAAATTTACTATAGAAAAGGCAATCCCTGGCGCAATTAAAATTTGCGACAGTAAAAAATTATTTTTTGAAAAATTTACTGTATAAAAGGCAATCCCTGGCGCAATTAAAATTTGCGACAGTATAAAATTAAATTTAGAAAAATTTACTATAGAAAAGGCAATCCCTGTCATATTTAAAATTTGCTACAGTAAAAAATTAATTTGTGAAAAATTTACTGTAGAAAAGGCAATCCCTGGAGCAGTTAAAATTTGCGACAGTAAAAAATCATTTTTTGAGTAATTTACTATAGGAAAGGCAATCCCTGGCGCAATTAAAATTTTCGACAGTAAAAAATTATTTTTTGAATAATTTACTATAGAAAAGGCAATCCCTGGCGTAATTAAAATTTGCGACAGTAAAAATTATTTTTTGGAAAATTTACTGTAGAAAAGGCAATCCCTGACGGAATTAAAATTTGCGACAGTAGAAAATTATTTTTTGAAAAATTTACTGTAGAAAAGGCAATCCCTGGCGTAATTAAAATTTGCGACAGTAGAAAATTATTTTTTGAAAAATTTACTACAGAAAAGGTAATCCCTGGCATATTTAAAATTTGCGACAGTAAAAATTATTTTTTGAAAAATTTACTGTAGAAAAGGCAATCCCTGGCGCAATTAAAATTTGCGACAGTAGAAAATTATTTTTTGAAAAATTTACTGTAGAAAAGGCAATCCCTGGCGTAATTAAAATTTGCGACAGTAGAAAATTATTTTTTGAAAAATTTACTATAGAAAAGGCAATCCCTGGCGCAATTAAAATTTGCGACAGTAAAAAATTACTTTTTTGGAAAATTTACTATAGAAAAGGCAATCCCTGGCATATTTAAAATTTGCGACAGTAAAAATTATTTTTTGAAAAATTTACTGTAGAAAAGGCAATCCCTGGCGCAATTAAAATTTGCGACAGCAGAAAATTATTTTTTGAAAAATTTACTGTAGAAAAGGCAATCCCTGGCGCAATTAAAATTTGCGACAGTAAAAAATTATTTTTTGAAAAATTTACTATAGAAAAGGCAATCCCTGGCATATTTAAAATTTGCGACAGTAAAAAATTAATTTGTGAATAATTTACTATGGAAAAAGCAATCCCTGGCGTATTTAAAATTTGCGACAGTAAAAAATTATTTTTTGAAAAATTTACTATAGAAAAGGCAATCCCTGGCGTAATTAAAATTTTCGACAGTAAAAAAATGAATTTTTGAAAAATATACTACAGAAAAGGCAATCCCTGGCGTAATTAAATTTTGCGACAGTAAAAAATTAATGTTTGAAAAATTTACTATAGAAAAGGCAATCCCTAGCGTAATTAAAATTTGCGACAGTATAAAATTATTTTTTGAATAATTTACTATAGAAAAGGCAATCCCTGGCGTATTTAAAATTTGAGACAGTAAAAAATTAATTTGTGAAAATTTTACTATAGAAAAGGCAATCCCTGGCGCAGTTAAAATTTGCAGCAGTAAAAAATTATTTTTTTGCAAAATTTACTATAGAAAAGTCCATCACTGGCGCAATTAAAATTTGCGACAGTAAAAATTTTTTTTTTTTTGCAAAATTTACTATAGAAAAGGCAATCCCTGGCGTAATTAAAATTTGCGACAGTAAAAAATTATTTTTTGAAAAATTTACTGTAGAAAAGGCAATCCCTAGCGTAATTAAAATGTGCGACAGTAAAGAATTATTTTTTGAAAAATTTACTGTAGAAAAGGCAATCCCTGGCGCAGTTAAAATTTGCAACAGTAAAAAATTATTTTTTTGCAAAATTTACTGTAGAAAAGGCAATCCCTGGCGCAATTAAAATTTGCGACAGTAGAAAATTATTTTTTGAAAAATTTACTGTAGAAAAGGCAATCCCTGGCGTAATTAAAATTTGCGACAGTAGAAAATTATTTTTTGAAAAATTTACTATAGAAAAGGCAATCCCTGGCGGAATTAAAATTTGCGACAGTAAAAAATTACTTTTTTGCAAAATTTACTATAGAAAAGGCAATCCCTGGCGTAATTAAAATTTGCGACAGTAAAAAATTATTTTTTGAAAAATTTACTGTAGAAAAGGCAATCCCTAGCGTAATTAAAACGTGCGACAGTAAAGAATTATTTTTTGAAAAATTTACTGTAGGAAAGGCAATCCCTGGCGCAATTAAAATTTGCGACAGTAAAAAATTATTTTTTGAAAAATTTACTATAGAAAAGGCAATCCCTGGCATATTTAAAATTTGCGACAGTAAAAAATTAATTTGTGAATAATTTACTATAGAAAAAGCAATCCCTGGCGTATTTAAAATTTGCGACAGTAAAAAATTAATTTGTGAAAAATTTAGTATAGAAAAGGCAATCCCTGGCGCAGTTAAAATTTGCAACAGTAAAAAATTATTTTTTTGCAAAATTTACTATAGAAAAGGCCATCACTGGCGTATTTAAAATTTGCGACAGTATAAAAGTATTTTTTGAATAATTTACTATAGAAAAGGCAATCCCTGGCGTATTTAAAATTTGAGACAGTAAAAAATTAATTTGTGAAAATTTTACTATAGAAAAGGCAATCCCTGGCGCAATTAAAATTTGCGACAGTAAAAAATTATTTTTTTGCAAAATTTACTATAGAAAAGGCAATCCCTGGCGTAATTAAAATTTGCGACAGTAAACAATTTTTTTTTGAAAAATTTACTGTAGAAAAGGCAATCCCTTGCGTAATTAAAATTTGCGACAGTAAAAAATTAATTTTTGAAAAATTTACTGTAGAAAAGGCAATCCCTAGCGTAATTAAAATTTGCGACAGTACAAAATTATTTTTTGAATAATTTACTATAGAAAAGGCAATCCCTGGCGTATTTAAAATTTGAGACAGTAAAAAATTAATTTGTGAAAATTTTACTATAGAAGAGGCAATCCCTGGCGTATTTAAAATTGGCGACAGTAGAAAATTATTTTTTGAAAAATTTTCTATAGAAAAGGCAATCCCTGGCATATTTAAAATTTGCGACAGTAAAAAATTAATTTGTGAATAATTTACTATAGAAAAGGCAATCCCTGGCGTAATTAAAACTTGCGACAGTAAAAAATTAGTTTTTGAATAATTTACTATAGAAAAGGCAATCCCTGGCGGATTTAAAATTTGCGACAGTAAAAATTAGTTTTTGAAAAATTTATTATAGAAAAGGCAATCCCTGGCGTAATTAAAATTTTCGACAGTAAAAAAATGAATTTTTGAAAAATATACTATAGAAAAGGCAATCCCTGGCATAATTAAATTTTGCGACAGTAAAAAATTAATTTTTGAAAAATTTACTATAGAAAAGGCAATCCCTAGCGTAATTAAAATTTGCGACAGTACAAAATTATTTTTTGAATAATTTACTATAGAAAAGGCAATCCCTGGCGTATTTAAAATTTGAGACAGTAAAAAATTAATTTGTGAAAATTTTACTATAGAAAAGGCAATCCCTGGCGCAGTTAAAATTTGCAACAGTAAAAAATTATTTTTTTGCAAAATTTACTATAGAAAAGGCCATCGCTGGCGCAATTAAAATTTGCGACAGTAAAAAATTATTTTTTGAGTAATTTACTATAGAAAAGGCAATCCCTGGCGTTATTAAAATTTGCGACAGTAAAAATTATTTTTTGAAAAATTTACTGTAGAAAAGGCAATCCCTGGCGCAATTAAAATTTGCGACAGTAGAAAATTATTTTTTGACAAATTTACTGTAGAAAAGGCAATCCCTGGCGTAATTAAAATTTGCGACAGTAGAAAATTATTTTTTGAAAAATTTACTATAGAAGAGGCAATCCCTGGCGCAATTAAAATTTGCGACAGTAAAAAATTAATTTTTGAAAAATTTACTATAGAAGAGGCAATCCCTGGCGTATTTAAAATTTGCGACAGTATAAAATTTATTTTTGAAAAATTTACTATAGAAAAGGCAATCCCCGGCGTAATTAAAATTTGCGACATTATAAAATTAAATTTTGAAAAACTTACTATAGAAAAGGCAATCCCTGGCGTAATTAAAATTTGCGACAGTAAAAAATAATTTTTTGAAAAATTTACTATAGAAAAGGCAATACCTGGCGTATTTAAAATTTGCGACAGTATAAAATTAAATTTTGAAAAATTTACTATAGAAAAGGCAATACTTGGCGTATTTTAAATTTGCGACAGTAGAACATTATTTTTTGAAAAAATTATTACAGAAAAGGCAATCCCTGGCGCAATTAAAATTTGCGACAGTAAAAAATTAATTTGTGAAAAATTTACTATAGAAAAGGCAATCCCTAGCTCAGTTAAAATTTGCGACAGTAAAAAATTATTTTTTGCAAAATTTACTGTAGAAAAGGCAAACCCTGGCGCAATTAAAATTTGCGACAGTATAAAATTAAATTTTGAAAAATTTACTATAGAAAAGGCAATCCCTGGCGCAATTAAAATTTGCGACAGTATAAAATTAATTTTTGAAAAATTTACTATAGAAGAGGCAATCCCTGGCGTATTTAAAATTTGCGACAGTATAAAATTAATTTTTGAAAAATTTACTATAGAAAAGGCAATCCCCGGCGTAATTAAAATTTGCGACAGTATAAAATTAAATTTGGAAAAACTTACTATAGAAAAGGCAATCCCTGGCGTAATTAAAATTTGCGACAGTAAAAAATAATTTTTTGAATAATTTACTATAGAAAAGGCTATCCCTGGCGTAATTAAAATTTGCGACAGTAAAAATTATTTTTTGAAAAATTTACTGTAGAAAAGGCAATCCCTGACGCAATTAAATTTTGCGACAGTAGAAAATTATTTTTTGAAAAATTTACTGTAGAAAAGGCAATCCCTGGCGTAATTAAAATTTGCGACAGTAGAAAATTATTTTTTGAAAAATTTACTATAGAAAAGGCAATCCCTGGCGCAATTAAAATTTGCGACAGCAATAAATTTTTTTTTTTTGCAAAATTTACTATAGAAAAGGTAATCCCTGGCGTAATTAAAATTTGCGACAGTAAAAAATTATTTTTTGAAAAATTTACTGTAGAAAAGGCAATCCCTAGCGTAATTAAAATGTGCGACAGTAAAGAATTATTTTTTGAAAAATTTACTGTAGAAAAGGCAATCCCTGGCGCAATTAAAATTTGCGACAGTAAAAAATTATTTTTTGAAAAACTTACTATAGAAAAGGCAATCCCTGGCATATTTAAAATTTGCGACAGTAAAAAATTAATTTGTGAATAATTTACTATAGAAAAGGCAATCCCTGGCGTATTTAAAATTTGCGACAGTAAAAAATTAATTTGTGAAAAATTTAGTATAGAAAAGGCAATCACTGGCGCAGTTAAAATTTGCAACAGTAAAAAAATTATTTTTTTGCAAAATTTACTATGGAAAAAGCAATCCCTGGCGTATTTAAAATTTGCGACAGTAAAAAATTATTTTTTGAAAAATTTACTATAGAAAAGGCAATCCCTGGCGTAATTAAAATTTTCGACAGTAAAAAAATGAATTTTTGAAAAATATACTACAGAAAAGGCAATCCCTGGCGTAATTAAATTTTGCGACAGTAAAAAATTAATGTTTGAAAAATTTACTATAGAAAAGGCAATCCCTAGCGTAATTAAAATTTGCGACAGTATAAAATTATTTTTTGAATAATTTACTATAGAAAAGGCAATCCCTGGCGTATTTAAAATTTGAGACAGTAAAAAATTAATTTGTGAAAATTTTACTATAGAAAAGGCAATCCCTGGCGCAGTTAAAATTTGCAGCAGTAAAAAATTATTTTTTTGCAAAATTTACTATAGAAAAGTCCATCACTGGCGCAATTAAAATTTGCGACAGTAAAAAATTAATTTGTGAAAATTTTACTATAGAAGAGGCAATCCCTGGCGTATTTAAAATTGGCGACAGTAGAAAATTATTTTTTGAAAAATTTTCTATAGAAAAGGCAATCCCTGGCATATTTAAAATTTGCGACAGTAAAAAATTAATTTGTGAATAATTTACTATAGAAAAGGCAATCCCTGGCGTAATTAAAACTTGCGACAGTAAAAAATTAGTTTTTGAATAATTTACTATAGAAAAGGCAATCCCTGGCGGATTTAAAATTTGCGACAGTAAAAATTAGTTTTTGAAAAATTTATTATAGAAAAGGCAATCCCTGGCGTAATTAAAATTTTCGACAGTAAAAAAATGAATTTTTGAAAAATATACTATAGAAAAGGCAATCCCTGGCATAATTAAATTTTGCGACAGTAAAAAATTAATTTTTGAAAAATTTACTATAGAAAAGGCAATCCCTGGCGTTATTAAAATTTGCGACAGTAAAAATTATTTTTTGAAAAATTTACTGTAGAAAAGGCAATCCCTGGCGCAATTAAAATTTGCGACAGTAGAAAATTATTTTTTGACAAATTTACTGTAGAAAAGGCAATCCCTGGCGTAATTAAAATTTGCGACAGTAGAAAATTATTTTTGAAAAATTTACTATAGAAGAGGCAATCCCTGGCGCAATTAAAATTTGCGACAGTAAAAAATTAATTTTTGAAAAATTTACTATAGAAGAGGCAATCCCTGGCGTATTTAAAATTTGCGACAGTATAAAATTTATTTTTGAAAAATTTACTATAGAAAAGGCAATCCCCGGCGTAATTAAAATTTGCGACATTATAAAATTAAATTTTGAAAAACTTACTATAGAAAAGGCAATCCCTGGCGTAATTAAAATTTGCGACAGTAAAAAATAATTTTTTGAAAAATTTACTATAGAAAAGGCAATACCTGGCGTATTTAAAATTTGCGACAGTATAAAATTAAATTTTGAAAAATTTACTATAGAAAAGGCAATACTTGGCGTATTTTAAATTTGCGACAGTAGAACATTATTTTTTGAAAAAATTATTACAGAAAAGGCAATCCCTGGCGCAATTAAAATTTGCGACAGTAAAAAATTAATTTGTGAAAAATTTACTATAGAAAAGGCAATCCCTAGCTCAGTTAAAATTTGCGACAGTAAAAAATTATTTTTTGCAAAATTTACTGTAGAAAAGGCAAACCCTGGCGCAATTAAAATTTGCGACAGTATAAAATTAAATTTTGAAAAATTTACTATAGAAAAGGCAATCCCTGGCGCAATTAAAATTTGCGACAGTATAAAATTAATTTTTGAAAAATTTACTATAGAAGAGGCAATCCCTGGCGTATTTAAAATTTGCGACAGTATAAAATTAATTTTTGAAAAATTTACTATAGAAAAGGCAATCCCCGGCGTAATTAAAATTTGCGACAGTATAAAATTAAATTTGGAAAAACTTACTATAGAAAAGGCAATCCCTGGCGTAATTAAAATTTGCGACAGTAAAAAATAATTTTTTGAATAATTTACTATAGAAAAGGCTATCCCTGGCGTAATTAAAATTTGCGACAGTAAAAATTATTTTTTTGAAAAATTTACTGTAGAAAAGGCAATCCCTGACGCAATTAAATTTTGCGACAGTAGAAAATTATTTTTTGAAAAATTTACTGTAGAAAAGGCAATCCCTGGCGTAATTAAAATTTGCGACAGTAGAAAATTATTTTTTGAAAAATTTACTATAGAAAAGGCAATCCCTGGCGCAATTAAAATTTGCGACAGCAATAAATTTTTTTTTTTGCAAAATTTACTATAGAAAAGGTAATCCCTGGCGTAATTAAAATTTGCGACAGTAAAAAATTATTTTTTGAAAAATTTACTGTAGAAAAGGCAATCCCTAGCGTAATTAAAATGTGCGACAGTAAAGAATTATTTTTTGAAAAATTTACTGTAGAAAAGGCAATCCCTGGCGCAATTAAAATTTGCGACAGTAAAAAATTATTTTTTGAAAAACTTACTATAGAAAAGGCAATCCCTGGCATATTTAAAATTTGCGACAGTAAAAAATTAATTTGTGAATAATTTACTATAGAAAAGGCAATCCCTGGCGTATTTAAAATTTGCGACAGTAAAAAATTAATTTGTGAAAAATTTAGTATAGAAAAGGCAATCCCTGGCGCAGTTAAAATTTGCAACAGTAAAAAATTATTTTTTTGCAAAATTTACTATAGAAAAGGCCATCACTGGCGCAATTAAAATTTGCGACAGTAAAAAATTATTTTTTGAGTAATTTACTATAGAAAAGGCAATCCCTGGCGTAATTAAAATTTGCGACAGTAAAAATTATTTTTTGAAAAATTGACTGTAGAAAAGGCAATCCCTGGCGCAATTAAAATTTGCGACAGTAGAAAATTATTTTTTGAAAAATTTACTGTAGAAAAGGCAATCCCTGGCGTAACTAAAATTTGCGACAGTAGAAAATTATTTTTTGAAAAATTTACTATAGAAAAGGCAATCCCTGGCGCAATTAAAATTTGCGACAGTAAAAAATTACTTTTTTGCAAAATTTACTATAGAAAAGGCAATCCCTGGCGTAATTAAAATTTGCGACAGTAAAAAATTATTTTTTGAAAAATTTACTGTAGAAAAGGCAATCCCTAGCGTAATTAAAATGTGCGACAGTAAAGAATTATTTTTTGAAAAATTTACTGTAGAAAAGGCAATCCCTGGCGCAATTAAAATTTGCGACAGTAAAAAATTATTTTTTGAAAAATTTACTATAGAAAAGGCAATCCCTGGCATATTTAAAATTTGCGACAGTAAAAAATTAATTTGTGAATAATTTACTATAGAAAAAGCAATCCCTGGCGTATTTAAAATTTGCGACAGTAAAAAATTAATTTGTGAAAAATTTAGTATAGAAAAGGCAATCCCTGGCGCAGTTAAAATTTGCAAGAGTAAAAAATTATTTTTTTGCCAAATTTACTATAGAAAAGGCCATCACTGGCGTATTTAAAATTTGCGACAGTATAAAATTATTTTTTGAATAATTTACTATAGAAAAGGCAATCCCTGGCGTATTTAAAATTTGAGACAGTAAAAAATTAATTTGTGAAAATTTTACTATAGAAAAGGCAATCCCTGGCGCAATTAAAATTTGCGACAGTAAAAAATTATTTTTTTGCAAAATTTACTATAGAAAAGGCAATCCCTGGCGTAATTAAAATTTGCGACAGTAAAAAATTTTTTTTTGAAAAATTTACTGTAGAAAAGGCAATCCCTTGCGTAATTAAAATTTGCGACAGTAAAAAATTATTTTTTGAAAAATTTACTGTAGAAAAGGCAATCCTTGGCGCAATTAAAATTTGCGACAGTAGATAATTATTTTTTGAAAAATTTACTATAGAAAAGGCAATCCCTGGCATATTTAAAATTTGCGACAGTAAAAAATTAATTTGTGAATAATTTACTATAGAAAAGGCAATCCCTGGCATATTTAAAATTTGCGACAGTAAAAAATTAATTTGTGAATAATTTACTATAGAAAAGGCAATCCCTGGCGTAATTAAAATTTGCGACAGTAAAAAATTAGTTTTTGAATAATTTACTATAGAAAAGGCAATCCCTGGCGGATTTAAAATTTGCGACAGTAAAAAATTAGTTTTTGAAAAATTTACTATAGAAAAGGCAATCCCTGGCATGTTTAAAATTTGCGACAGTAAAAAATTAATTTGTGAATAATTTACTATAGAAAAGGCAATCCCTGGCGTATTTAAAATTTGCGACAGTAAAAAATTAATTTGTGAAAAATTTAGTATAGAAAAGCAATCCCTGACGCAGTTAAAATTTGCAACAGTAAAAAATTATTTTTTTTGCAAAATTTACTATAGAAAAGGCCATCACTGGCGCAATTAAAATTTGCGACAGTAAAAAATTATTTTTTGAAAAATTTACTGTAGAAAAGGCAATCCCTTGCGTAATTAAAATTTGCGACAGTAAAAAATTATTTTTTGAAAAATTTACTATAGAAAAGGCAATCCCTGGCGCAATTAAAATTTGCGACAGTAAAAAATTATTTTTTGAAAAATTTACTGTAGAAAAGGCAATCCCTGGCGTATTTAAAATTTGCGACAGTAAAAAATTAGTTTTTGAAAAATTTACTATAGAAAAGGCAATCCCTGGCGTAATTAAAATTTTCGACAGTAAAAAAATGAATTTTTGAAAAATTTGCTATAGAAAAGGCAATCCCTGGCGTAATTAAATTTTGCGACAGTAAAAAATTAATTTTTGAAAAATTTACTATAGAAAAGGCAATCCCTAGCGTAATTAAAATTTGCGACAGTACAAAATTATTTTTTGAATAATTTACTATAGAAAAGGCAATCCCTGGCGTATTTAAAATTTGAGACAGTAAAAAATTAATTTGTGAAAATTTTACTATAGAAAAGGCAATCCCTGGCGCAATTAAAATTTGCGACAGTAAAAAATTATTTGTTTGCAAAATTTACTATAGAAAAGGCAATCCCTGGCGTAATTAAAATTTGCGACAGTAAAAAATTATTTTTTGAAAAATTTACTGTAGAAAAGGCAATCCCTTGCGTAATTAAAATTTGCGACAGTAAAAAATTATTTTTTGAAAAATTTACTATAGAAAAGGCAATCCCTGGCGCAATTAAAATTTGCGACAGTAAAAAATTATTTTTTGAAAAATTTACTGTAGAAAAGGCAATCCCTGGCGCAATTAAAATTTGCGACAGTAAAAGATTATTTTTTGAAAAATTTACTGTAGAAAAGGCAATCCCTGGCGTAATTAAAATTTGCGACAGTAGAAAATTATTTTTTGAAAAATTTACTATAGAAAAGGCAATCCCTGGCGCAATTAAAATTTGCGACAGTAAAAAATTATTTTTTTTTCAAAATTTATTATAGAAAAGGCAATCCCTGGCGTAATTAAAATTTGCGACAGTAAAAAATTATTTTTTGAAAAATTTACTGTAGAAAAGGCAATCCCTAGCGTAATTAAAATGTGTGACAGTAAAGAATTAGTTTTTGAAAAATTTACTGTAGAAAAGGCAATCCCTGGCGCAGTTAAAATTTGCGACAGTAAAAAATTAATTTGTGAAAATTTTACTATAGAAAAGGCAATCCCTAGCGCAATTAAAATTTGCGACAGTATAAAATTATTTTTTTGCAAAATTTACTGTAGAAAAGGCAATCCCTGGCGCAATTAAAATTTGCGACAGTAAAAAATTATTTTTTTTGCAAAATTTACTATAGAAAAGGCAATCCCTGGCGTAATTAAAATTTGCGAGAGTAAAAAATTATTTTTTGAAAAATTTACTGTAGAAAAGGCAATCCCTAGCGTAATTAAAATGTGCGACAGTAAAGAATTATTTTTTGAAAAATTTACTGTAGAAAAGGCAATCCCTGGCGCAATTAAAATTTGCGACAGTAAAAAATTATTTTTTGAAAAATTTACTATAGAAAAGGCAATCCCTGGCATATTTAAAATTTGCGACAGTAAAAAATTAATTTGTGAATAATTTACTATAGAAAAGGCAATCCCTGGCGTATTTAAAATTTGCGACAGTAAAAAATTAATTTGTGAAAAATTTAGTATAGAAAAGGCAATCCCTGGCGCAGTTAAAATTTGCAACAGTACAAAATTATTTTTTTGCAAAATTTACTATAGAAAAGGCCATCACTGGCGTATTTAAAATTTGCGACAGTATAATATTATTTTTTGAATAATTTACTATAGAAAAGGCAATCCCTGGCGTATTTAAAATTTGAGACAGTAAAAAATTAATTTGTGAAAGTTTACTATAGAAAAGGCAATCCCTGGCGGATTTAAAATTTGCGACAGTAAAAAATTAGTTTTTGAAAAATTTACTATAGAAAAGGCAATCCCTGGCGTAATTAAAATTTTCGACAGTAAAAAAATGAATTTTTGAAAAATTTACTATAGAAAAGGCAATCCCTGGCGTAATTAAATTTTGCGACAGTAAAAAATTAATTTTTGAAAAATTTACTATAGAAAAGGCAATCCCTAGCGTAATTAAAATTTGCGACAGTACAAAATTATTTTTTGAAAAATTTACTGTAGAAAAGGCAACCCCTGTCATATTTAAAATTTGCGACAGTAAAAAATTAATTTGTGAAAAATTTACTATAGAAAAGGCAATCCCTGGCGTAATTAAAATTTGCGACAGTATAAAATTAAGTTTTGAAAAATTTACTATAGAAAAGGCAATCCCTGGCGCAGTTAAAATTTGCGACAGTAAAAAATTAATTTGTGAAAAATTTAGTATAGAAAAGGCAATCCCTGGCGCGGTTAAAATTTGCAACAGTAAAAAATTATTTTTTTTGCAAAATTTACTATAGAAAAGGCCATCACTGGCGCAATTAAAATTTGCGACAGTAAAAAAATATTTTTTGAAAAATTTACTGTAGAAAAGGCAATCCCTTGCGTAATTAAAATTTGCGACAGTAAAAAATTATTTTTTGAAAAATTTACTGTAGAAAAGGCAATCCCTGGCGCAATTAAAATTTGCGACAGTAGAAAATTATTTTTTGAAAAATTTACTATAGAAAAGGCAATCCCTGGCGTAATTAAAATTTGCGACAGTAAAAAATTAGATTTTGAATAATTTACTATAGAAAAGGCAATCCCTGGCGGATTTAAAATTTGCGACAGTAAAAAATTAGTTTTTGAAAAATTTACTATAGAAAAGGCAATCCCTGGCGTAATTAAAATTTTCGACAGTAAAAAAATGAATTTTTGAAAAATTTACTATAGAAAAGGCAATCCCTGGCGTAATTAAATTTTGCGACTGTAAAAAATTAATTTTTGAAAAATTTACTATAGAAAAGGCAATCCCTAGCGTAATTAAAATTTGCGACAGTATAAAATTATTTTTTGAAAAATTTACTGTAGAAAAGGCAATCCCTGTCGTATTTAAAATTTGCGACAGTAAAAAATTAATTTGTGAAAAATTTACTATAGAAAAGGCAATCCCTGGCGTAATTAAAATTTTCGACAGTATAAAATTAAATTTTGAAAAATTTATATAGAAAAGGCAATCCCTGGCGCAATTAAAATTTGCGACAGTAAAAAATTAGTTTTTGAAAAATTTACTATAGAAAAGGCAATCCCTGGCGCAATTAAAATTTGCGACAGTAGAAAATTATTTTTTAAAAAATTTACTGTAGAAAAGCCAATCCCTGGCGCAATTCAAATTTGCGACAGTAAAAAATTATTTTTTTGCAAAATTTACTATAGAAAAGCCAATCCCTGGCGTAATTAAAATTTGCGACAGTGAAAAATTATTTTTTGAATAATTTACTATAGAAAAGGCAATCCCTGGCGTATTTAAAATTTGCGACAGTAAAAAATTATTTTTTGAAAAATTTACTGTAGAAAAGGCAATCCCTGGCGCAATTCAAATTTGCGACAGTAAAAAATTATTTTTTTGCAAAATTTACTATAGAAAAGGCAATCCCTGGCGTAATTAAAATTTTCGACAGTAAAAAATTAATTTTTGAAAAATTTACTATAGAAAAGGCAATCCCTGGCGCAATTAAAATTTGCGACTGTATAAAATTAAATTTTGAAAAATTTACTATAGAAAAGGCAATCCCCGGCGTAATTAAAATTTGTGACAGTAAAAAATTATTTTTTGAAAAATTTACTATAGAAAAGGCAATCCCTGGCGTATTTAAAATTTGCGACAGTAAAAAATTAATTTGTGAAAGTTTACTATAGAAAAGGCAATCCCTGGCGCAATTAAAATTTGCGACAGTAAAAAATTATTTTTTGAATAATTTACTATAGAAAAGGCAATCCCTGGCGCAATTAAAATTTGCGACAGTAAAAAATTAGTTTTTGAAGAATTTACTATAGAAAAGGCAATCCCTGGCGCAATTAAAATTTGCGACAGTAGAAAATTATTTTTTGAAAAATTTACTGTAGAAAAGGCAATCCCTGGCGCAATTAAAATTTGCGACAGTATTAAATTATTTTTTGAAAAAATTTTTGTAGAAAAGGCAATCCCTGGCGTATTTAAAATTTGCGACAGTAAAAAATTAATTTTTTGCAAAATTTACTACAGAAAAGGCAATCCCTGGCGTAATTAAAATTTGCGACAGTAAAAAATTTTTTTTTGAATAATTTACTATAGAAAAGGCAATCCCTGGCGTATTTAAAATTTGCGAGAGTAAAAAATTAATTTGTGATAAATTTACTATAGAAAAGGCAATCCCTGGCGTATTTAAAATTTGCGACAGTAAAAAATTAATTTTTTGCAAAATTTACTATAGAAAATGCAATCCCTGGCGTAATTAAAATTTGCGACAGTAAAAAATTATTTTTTGAAAAATTTACTGTAGAAAAGGCAATCCCTGGCGTAATTAAAATTTGCGACAGTAACAATTAATTTGTGAAAAATTTACTGTAGAAAAGGCAATCCCTGGCGCAATTAAAATTTGCGACAGTAGAAAATTATTTTTTGAAAAATTTACTTTAGAAAAGGCAATCCCTGGCGTAATTAAAATTTGCGACAGTAGAAAATTATTTTTTGAAAAATTTACTATAGAAAAGGCAATCCCTGGCATATTTAAAATTTGCGGCAGTAAAAAATTAATTTGTGAATAATTTACTATAGAAAAGGCAATCCCTGGCGTATTTAAAATTTGCGACAGTAAAAAATTAATTTCTGAAAAATTTAGTATAGAAAAGGCAATCCCTGGCGCAATTAAAATTTGCAACAGTAAAAAATTATTTTTTTGCAAAATTTACTATAGAAAAGGCCATCACTGGCGTATTTAAAATTTGCGACAGTATAAAATTATTTTTTGAATAATTTACTATAGAAAAGGCAATCCCTGGCGTATTTAAAATTTGAGACAGTAAAAAATTAATTTGTGAAAAATTTACTATAGAAAAGGCAATCCCTGGCGCAATTAAAATTTGCGACAGTAAAAAATTATTTTTTTGCAAAATTAACTATAGAAAATGCAATCCCTGGCGTAATTAAAATTTGCGACAGTAAAAAATTATTTTTTGAAAAATTTACTGTAGAAAAGGCAATCCCTGGCGTAATTAAAATTTGCGACAGTAAAAAATAATTTTTTGAAAAATCTACTGTAGAAAAGGCAATCCCTGGCGCAATTAAAATTTGCGACAGTAGAAAATTATTTTTTGAAAAATTTACTATAGAAAAAGCAATTCCTGGCATATTTAAAATTTGCGACAGTAAAAAATTAATTTGTGAATAATTTACTATAGAAAAGGCAATCCCTGGCGTAATTAAAATTTGCGACAGTAAAAAATTAGTTTTTTAATAATTTACTGTAGAAAAGGCAATCCCTGGCGCAATTAAAATTTGCGACAGTAGAAAATTATTTTTTGAAAAATTTACTGTAGAAAAGGCAATCCCTGGCGTAATTAAAATTTGCGACAGCAGAAAATTATTTTTTGAAAAATTTACTATAGAAAAGGCAATCCCTGGCGCAATTAAAATTTGCGACAGTAAAAAATTATTTTTTTGCTAAATTTACTATAGAAAATGCAATCCCTGGCGTAATTAAAATTTGCGACAGTAAAAAATTATTTTTTGAAAAATTTACTGTAGAAAAGGCAATCCCTGGCGTAATTAAAATTTGCGGCAATAAAAAATTATTTTTTGAAATATTTACTGTAGAAAAGGCAATCCCTGGCGCAATTAAAATTTGCGACAGTAGAAAATTATATTTTGAAAAATTTACTATAGAAAAGGCAATACCTGGCGTATTTAAAATTTGCGACAGTAGAAAATTATTTTTTGAAAAATTTACTATAGAAAAGGCAATCCCTGGCGCAATTAAAATTTGCGAAAGTAAAAAATAAATTTGTGAAAAATTTACTATAGAAAAGGCAATCCCTGGCGCAATTAAAATTTGCGACAGTAAAAAATTATTTTTTGAAAAATTTACTGTAGAAAAGGCAATCCCTGGCGCAATTAAAATTTGGGACAGTATAAAATTAAAATTAGAAAATTTACTATAGAAAAGGCAATCCCTGGCGTAATTAAAATTTACTACAGTAAACAATTATTTTTGAAAAATTTACTATAGAAAAGGCAATCCCTGGCGTAATTAAAATTTGCGACAGTAGAAAATTATTTTTTGAAAAATTTACTATAAAAAAGGCAGTCCCTGGCATATTTAAAATTTGCGACCGTAAAAAATTAATTTGTGAAAAATTTACTGTAGAAAAGGCAATCCCTGGCGCAGTTAAAATTTGCGACAGTAAAAAATTATTTTTTGAATAATTTACTATAGAAAAGGCAATCCCTGGCGCAATTAAAATTTGCGACAGTAAAAAATTATTTTTTGAATAATTTACTGTAGAAAAGGCAATCCCTGGCGTAATTAAAATTTGCGACAGTAAAAAATTATTTTTTGAAAAATTTACTGTAGAAAAGGCAATCCCTGGCGCAATTAAAATTTGCGACAGTAGAAAATAATTTTTTGAAAAATTTACTGTAGAAAAGGCAATCCCTGGCGTAATTAAAATTTGCAACAGTAGAAAATTATTTTTTTTTAAAAATTTACTTTAGAAAAGGCAATCCCTGGCGCAATTAAAACTTGCGACAGTAAAAAATTATTTTTTTGCAAAATTTACTATAGAAAGGGCAATCCCTGTCGTAATTAAAATTTGCGACAGTAAAAAATTATTTTTTGAAAAATTTACTGTAGAAAGGCAATCCCTGGCGTAATTAAAATTTGCGACAGTAAAAAAATATTTTTTGAAAAATTTACTGTAGAAAAGGCAATCCCTGGCGCAATTAAAATTTGCGACAGCAGAAAATTATTTTTTGAAAAATTTACTATAGAAAAGGCAATCCCTGGCATATTTAAAATTTGCGACAGTAAAAAATTAATTTGTGAGTAATTTACTATAGAAAAGGCAATCCCTGGCGTATTTAAAATTTGCGACAGTAAAAAATTAATTTGTGAAAAATTTAGTATAGAAAAGGCAATCCCTGGCGCAATTAAAATTTGCAACAGTAAAAAATTATTTTTTTGCAAAATTTACTATAGAAAAGGCCATTACTGGCGTATTTAAAATTTGCGACAGTATAAAATTATTTTTTGAATAATTTACTATAGAAAAGGCAATCCCTGGCGTATTTAAAATTTGAGACAGTAAAAAATTAATTTGTGAAAAATTTACTATAGAAAAGGCAATCCCTGGCGCAATTAAAATTTGCGACAGTAAAAAATTATTTTTTTGCAAAACTTACTATAGAAAAGGCAATCCCTGGCGTAACTAAAATTTGCGACAGTAAAAAATTATTTTTTGAAAAATTTACTGTAGAAAAGGCAATCCCTGGCGTAATTAAAATTTACGACAGTAAAAAATTATTTTTTGAAAAATTTACTGTAAAAAAGGCAATCCCTGGCGCAATTAAAATTTGCGACAGTAGAAAATTATTTTTTGAAAAATTTACTATAGAAAAGGCAATTCCTGGCATATTTAAAATTTGCGACAGTAAAAAATTAATTTGTGAATAATTTACTATAGAAAAGGCAATCCCCGGCGTAATTAAAATTTGCGACAGTAAAAAATTAGTTTTTGAATAATTTACTATAGAAAAGGCAATCCCTGGCGTATTTAAAATTTACGTCAGTAAAAAATTAATTTTTGAAAAATTTACTATAGAAAAGGCAATCCCTGGCGTAATTAAAATTTGCGACAGTATAAAATTATTTTTTGAAAAATTTACTGTAGAAAAGGCAATCCCTGGCGTATTTAAAATCTGCGACAGTAAAAAATTAATTTGTGAAAAATTTACTATAGAAAAGGCAATCCCTGGCGTAATTAAAATTTGCGACAGTATAAAATTAAATTTTGAAAAATTTACTATAAAAAAGGCAATCCCTGGCGCAATTAAAATTTGCGACAGTAAAAAATTAGTTTTTGAAAAATTTACTATAGAAAAGGCAATCCCTGGCGCAATTAAAATTTGCGACAGTAGAAAATTATTTTTTGAAAAATTTACTGTAGAAAAGGCAATCCCTGGCGCAATTAAAATTTGCGACAGTAAAAAATTATTTTTTGAAAAATTTACTGTAGAAAAGGCAATCCCTGGCGTATTTAAAATTTGCGATAGTAAAAAATTAATTTGTGAAAAATTTACTATAGAAAAGGCAATCCCTGGCGTAATTAAAATTTGCGACAGTATAAAATTAAATTTTGAAAAATTTACTATAAAAAAGGCAATCCCTGGCGCAATTAAAATTTGCGACAGTAAAAAATTAGTTTTTGAAAAATTTACTATAGAAAAGGCAATCCCTGGCGCAATTAAAATTTGCGACAGTAGAAAATTATTTTTTGAAAAATTTACTGTAGAAAAGGCAATCCCTGGCGCAATTAAAATTTGCGACAGTAAAAAATTATTTTTTGAAAAATTTACTGTAGAAAAGGCAATCCCTGGCGTATTTAAAATTTGCGACAGTAAAAAATTATTTTTTGAAATATTTACTGTAAAAAAGGCAATCCCTGGCGCAATTAAAATTTGCGACAGTAGAAAATTATTTTTTGAAAAATTTACTATAGAAAAGGCAATTCCTGGCATATTTAAAATTTGCGACAGTAAAAAATTAATTTGTGAATAATTTACTATAGAAAAGGCAATCCCCGGCGTAATTAAAATTTGCGACAGTAAAAAATTAGTTTTTGAATAATTTACTATAGAAAAGGCAATCCCTGGCGCAATTAAAATTTGCGACAGTAGAAAATTATTTTTTGAAAAATTTACTGTAGAAAAGGCAATCCCTGGCGTAATTAAAATTTGCGACAGCAGAAAATTATTTTTTGAAAAATTTACTATAGAAAAGGCAATCCCTGGCGTATTTAAAATTTACGTCAGTAAAAAATTAATTTTTGAAAAATTTACTGTAGAAAAGGCAATCCCTGGCGCAATTAAAATTTGCGACAGTAGAAAATAATTTTTTGAAAAATTTACTATAGAAAAAGCAATTCCTGGCATATTTAAAATTTGCGACAGTAAAAAATTAATTTGTGAATAATTTACTATAGAAAAGGCAATCCCTGGCGTAATTAAAATTTGCGACAGTAAAAAATTAGTTTTTTAATAATTTACTGTAGAAAAGGCAATCCCTGGCGCAATTAAAATTTGCGACAGTAGAAAATTATTTTTTGAAAAATTTACTGTAGAAAAGGCAATCCCTGGCGTAATTAAAATTTGCGACAGCAGAAAATTATTTTTTGAAAAATTTACTATAGAAAAGGCAATCCCTGGCGCAATTAAAATTTGCGACAGTAAAAAATTATTTTTTTGCTAAATTTACTATAGAAAATGCAATCCCTGGCGTAATTAAAATTTGCGACAGTAAAAAATTATTTTTTGAAAAATTTACTGTAGAAAAGGCAATCCCTGGCGTAATTAAAATTTGCGGCAATAAAAAAATATTTTTTGAAATATTTACTGTAGAAAAGGCAATCCCTGGCGCAATTAAAATTTGCGACAGTAGAAAATTATATTTTGAAAAATTTACTATAGAAAAGGCAATCCCTGGCGTATTTAAAATTTGCGACAGTAGAAAATTATTTTTTGAAAAATTTACTATAGAAAAGGCCAATCCCTGGCGCAATTAAAATTTGCGATAGTAAAAAATAAATTTGTGAAAAATTTACTATAGAAAAGGCAATCCCTGGCGCAATTAAAATTTGCGACAGTAAAAAATTATTTTTTGAAAAATTTACTGTAGAAAAGGCAATCCCTGGCGCAATTAAAATTTGGGACAGTATAAAATTAAAATTAGAAAATTTACTATAGAAAAGGCAATCCCTGGCGTAATTAAAATTTACTACAGTAAACAATTATTTTTGAAAAATTTACTATAGAAAAGGCAATCCCTGGCGTAATTAAAATTTGCGACAGTAGAAAATTATTTTTTGAAAAATTTACTATAAAAAAGGCAGTCCCTGGCATATTTAAAATTTTCGACCGTAAAAAATTAATTTGTGAAAAATTTACTGTAGAAAAGGCAATCCCTGGCGCAGTTAAAATTTGCGACAGTAAAAAATTATTTTTTGAATAATTTACTATAGAAAAGGCAATCCCTGGCGCAATTAAAATTTGCGACAGTAAAAAATTATTTTTTGAATAATTTACTGTAGAAAAGGCAATCCCTGGCGTAATTAAAATTTGCGACAGTAAAAAATTATTTTTGAAAAATTTACTGTAGAAAAGGCAGTCCCTGGCGCAATTAAAATTTGCGACAGTAGAAAATTATTTTTTGAAAAATTTACTGTACAAAAGGCAATCCCTGGCGTAATTAAAATTTGCAACAGTAGAAAATTATTTTTTTTTAAAAATTTACTTTAGAAAAGGCAATCCCTGGCGCAATTAAAATTTGCGACAGTAAAAAATTATTTTTTTGCAAAATTTACTATAGAAAGGGCAATTCCTGTCGTAATTAAAATTTGCGACAGTAAAAAATTATTTTTTGAAAAATTTACTGTAGAAAGGCAATCCCTGGCGTAATTAAAATTTGCGACAGTAAAAAAATATTTTTTGAAAAATTTACTGTAGAAAAGGCAATCCCTGGCGCAATTAAAATTTGCGACAGCAGAAAATTATTTTTTGAAAAATTTACTATAGAAAAGGCAATCCCTGGCATATTTAAAATTTGCGACAGTAAAAAATTAATTTGTGAGTAATTTACTATAGAAAAGGCAATCCCTGGCGTATTTAAAATTTGCGACAGTAAAAAATTAATTTGTGAAAAATTTAGTATAGAAAAGGCAATCCCTGGCGCAATTAAAATTTGCAACAGTAAAAAATTATTTTTTTGCAAAATTTACTATAGAAAAGGCCATTACTGGCGTATTTAAAATTTGCGACAGTATAAAATTATTTTTTGAATAATTTACTATAGAAAAGGCAATCCCTGGCGTATTTAAAATTTGAGACAGTAAAAAATTAATTTGTGAAAAATTTACTATAGAAAAGGCAATCCCTGGCGCAATTAAAATTTGCGACAGTAAAAAATTATTTTTTTGCAAAACTTACTATAGAAAAGGCAATCCCTGGCGTAACTAAAATTTGCGACAGTAAAAAATTATTTTTTGAAAAATTTACTGTAGAAAAGGCAATCCCTGGCGTAATTAAAATTTACGACAGTAAAAAATTATTTTTTGAAAAATTTACTGTAAAAAAGGCAATCCCTGGCGCAATTAAAATTTGCGACAGTATAAAATTATTTTTTGAAAAATTTACTATAGAAAAGGCAATTCCTGGCATATTTAAAATTTGCGACAGTAAAAAATTAATTTGTGAATAATTTACTATAGAAAAGGCAATCCCCGGCGTAATTAAAATTTGCGACAGTAAAAAATTAATTTGTGAATAATTTACTATAGAAAAGGCAATCCCTGGCGCAATTAAAATTTGCAACAGTAAAAAATTATTTTTTTGCAAAATTTACTATAGAAAAGGCCATTACTGGCGTATTTAAAATTTGCGACAGTATAAAATTATTTTTTGAATAATTTACTATAGAAAAGGCAATCCCTGGCGTATTTAAAATTTGAGACAGTAAAAAATTAATTTGTGAAAAATTTACTATAGAAAAGGCAATCCCTGGCGCAATTAAAATTTGCGACAGTAAAAAATTATTTTTTTGCAAAACTTACTATAGAAAAGGCAATCCCTGGCGTAACTAAAATTTGCGACAGTAAAAAATTATTTTTTGAAAAATTTACTGTAGAAAAGGCAATCCCTGGCGTAATTAAAATTTACGACAGTAAAAAATTATTTTTTGAAAAATTTACTGTAAAAAAGGCAATCCCTGGCGCAATTAAAATTTGCGACAGTAGAAAATTATTTTTTGAAAAATTTACTATAGAAAAGGCAATTCCTGGCATATTTAAAATTTGCGACAGTAAAAAATTAATTTGTGAATAATTTACTATAGAAAAGGCAATCCCCGGCGTAATTAAAATTTGCGACAGTAAAAAATTAGTTTTTGAATAATTTACTATAGAAAAGGCAATCCCCGGCGGATTTAAAATTTGCGACAGTAAAAAATTAGTTTTTGAAAAATTTACTATAGAAAAGGCAATCCCTGGCGTAATTAAAATTTTCGACAGTAAAAAATTAATTTTTGAAAAATTTACTATAGAAAAGGCAATCCCTGGCGTATTTAAAATTTACGTGAAAAAAAAATTAATTTTTGAAAAATTTACTATAGAAAAGGCAATCCCTGGCGTAATTAAAATTTGCGACAGTATAAAATTATTTTTTGAAAAATTTACTGTACAAAAGGCAATCCCTGGCGTAATTAAAATTTGCAACAGTAGAAAATTATTTTTTTTTAAAAATTTACTTTAGAAAAGGCAATCCCTGGCGCAATTAAAATTTGCGACAGTAAAAAATTATTTTTTTGCAAAATTTACTATAGAAAGGGCAATCCCTGTCGTAATTAAAATTTGCGACAGTAAAAAATTATTTTTTGAAAAATTTACTGTAGAAAGGCAATCCCTGGCGTAATTAAAATTTGCGACAGTAAAAAAATATTTTTTGAAAAATTTACTGTAGAAAAGGCAATCCCTGGCGCAATTAAAATTTGCGACAGCAGAAAATTATTTTTTGAAAAATTTACTATAGAAAAGGCAATCCCTGGCATATTTAAAATTTGCGACAGTAAAAAATTAATTTGTGAGTAATTTACTATAGAAAAGGCAATCCCTGGCGTATTTAAAATTTGCGACAGTATAAAATTATTTTTTGAAAAATTTACTATAGAAAAGGCAATTCCTGGCATATTTAAAATTTGCGACAGTAAAAAATTAATTTGTGAATAATTTACTACAGAAAAGGCAATCCCCGGCGTAATTAAAATTTGCGACAGTAAAAAATTAATTTGTGAATAATTTACTATAGAAAAGGCAATCCCTGGCGCAATTAAAATTTGCAACAGTAAAAAATTATTTTTTTGCAAAATTTACTATAGAAAAGGCCATTACTGGCGTATTTAAAATTTGCGACAGTATAAAATTATTTTTTGAATAATTTACTATAGAAAAGGCAATCCCTGGCGTATTTAAAATTTGAGACAGTAAAAAATTAATTTGTGAAAAATTTACTATAGAAAAGGCAATCCCTGGCGCAATTAAAATTTGCGACAGTAAAAAATTATTTTTTTGCAAAACTTACTATAGAAAAGGCAATCCCTGGCGTAACTAAAATTTGCGACAGTAAAAAATTATTTTTTGAAAAATTTACTGTAGAAAAGGCAATCCCTGGCGTAATTAAAATTTACGACAGTAAAAAATTATTTTTTGAAAAATTTACTGTAAAAAAGGCAATCCCTGGCGCAATTAAAATTTGCGACAGTAGAAAATTATTTTTTGAAAAATTTACTATAGAAAAGGCAATTCCTGGCATATTTAAAATTTGCGACAGTAAAAAATTAATTTGTGAATAATTTACTATAGAAAAGGCAATCCCCGGCGTAATTAAAATTTGCGACAGTAAAAAATTAGTTTTTGAATAATTTACTATAGAAAAGGCAATCCCCGGCGGATTTAAAATTTGCGACAGTAAAAAATTAGTTTTTGAAAAATTTACTATAGAAAAGGCAATCCCTGGCGTAATTAAAATTTTCGACAGTAAAAAATTAATTTTTGAAAAATTTACTATAGAAAAGGCAATCCCTGGCGTATTTAAAATTTACGTGAAAAAAAAATTAATTTTTGAAAAATTTACTATAGAAAAGGCAATCCCTGGCGTAATTAAAATTTGCGACAGTATAAAATTATTTTTTGAAAAATTTACTGTAGAAAAGGCAATCCCTGGCGTATTTAAAATTTGCGACAGTAAAAAATTAATTTGTGAAAAATTTACTATAGAAAAGGCAATCCCTGGCGTAATTAAAATTTGCGACAGTATAAAATTAAATTTTGAAAAATTTACTATAAAAAAGGCAATCCCTGGCGCAATTAAAATTTGCGACAGTAAAAAATTAGTTTTTGAAAAATTTACTATAGAAAAGGCAATCCCTGGCGCAATTAAAATTTGCGACAGTAGAAAATTATTTTTTGAAAAATTTACTGTAGAAAAGGCAATCCCTGGCGCAATTAAAATTTGCGACAGTAAAAAATTATTTTTTGAAAAATTTACTGTAGAAAAGGCAATCCCTGGCGTATTTAAAATTTGCGACAGTAAAAAATTAATGTGTGAAGAATTTACTATAGAAAAGGCAATCCCAGGGCGTAATTAAAATTTGCGACAGTAAAAAATTATTTTTTGAATAATTTACTATAGAAAAGGCAATACCTGGCGTATTTAAAATTTGCGACAGTAAAAAATTAATTTGTGAAAAATTTACTATAGAAAAGGCAATCCCTGGCGTATTTAAAATTTGCGACAGTAGAAAATTATTTTTTGAAAAATTTACTATAAAAAAGGCAGTCCCTGGCATATTTAAAATTTGCGACCGTAAAAAATTAATTTGTGAAATATTTACTGTAGAAAAGGCAATCCCTGGCGCAGTTAAAATTTGCGACAGTAAAAAATTATTTTTTGAATAATTTACTATAGAAAAGGCAATCCCTGGCGCAATTAAAATTTGCGACAGTAGAACTGGCGCAATTAAAATTTGCGACAGTAGAAAATTATTTTTTGAAAAATTTACTATAGAAAAAGCAATTCCTGGCATATTTAAAATTTGCGACAGTAAAAAATTAATTTGTGAATAATTTACTATAGAAAAGGCAATCCCTGGCGTAATTAAAATTTGCGACAGTAAAAAATTAGTTTTTTAATAATTTACTTTAGAAAAGGCAATCCCTGGCGCAATTAAAATTTGCGACAGTAAAAAATTATTTTTTTGCAAAATTTACTATAGAAAGGGCAATCCCTGTCGTAATTAAAATTTGCGACAGTAAAAAATTATTTTTTGAAAAATTTACTGTAGAAAGGCAATCCCTGGCGTAATTAAAATTTGCGACAGTAAAAAAATATTTTTTGAAAAATTTACTATAGAAAAGGCAATCCCTGGCGTATTTAAAATTTACGTGAAAAAAAAATTAATTTTTGAAAAATTTACTATAGAAAATGCAATCCCTGGCGTAATTAAAATTTGCGACAGTATAAAATTATTTTTTGAAAAATTTACTGTAGAAAAGGCAATCCCTGGCGTATTTAAAATTTGCGACAGTAAAAAATTAATTTGTGAAAAATTTACTATAGAAAAGGCAATCCCTGGCGTAATTAAAATTTGCGACAGTATAAAATTAAATTTTGAAAAATTTACTATAAAAAAGGCAATCCCTGGCGCAATTAAAATTTGCGACAGTAAAAAATTAGTTTTTGAAAAATTTACCATAGAAAAGGCAATCCCTGGCGCAATTAAAATTTGCGACAGTAGAAAATTATTTTTTGAAAAATTTACTGTAGAAAAGGCAATCCCTGGCGCAATTAAAATTTGCGACAGTAAAAAATTATTTTTTGAAAAATTTACTGTAGAAAAGGCAATCCCTGGCGTATTTAAAATTTGCGACAGTAAAAAATTAATGTGTGAAGAATTTACTATAGAAAAGGCAATCCCAGGGCGTAATTAAAATTTGCGACAGTAAAAAATTATTTTTTGAATAATTTACTATAGAAAAGGCAATACCTGGCGTATTTAAAATTTGCGACAGTAAAAAATTAATTTGTGAAAAATTTACTATAGAAAAGGCAATCCCTGGCGTATTTAAAATTTGCGACAGTAGAAAATTATTTTTTGAAAAATTTACTATAAAAAAGGCAGTCCCTGGCATATTTAAAATTTGCGACCGTAAAAAATTAATTTGTGAAATATTTACTGTAGAAAAGGCAATCCCTGGCGCAGTTAAAATTTGCGACAGTAAAAAATTATTTTTTGAATAATTTACTATAGAAAAGGCAATCCCTGGCGCAATTAAAATTTGCGACAGTAGAACTGGCGCAATTAAAATTTGCGACAGTAGAAAATTATTTTTTGAAAAATTTACTATAGAAAAAGCAATTCCTGGCATATTTAAAATTTGCGACAGTAAAAAATTAATTTGTGAATAATTTACTATAGAAAAGGCAATCCCTGGCGTAATTAAAATTTGCGACAGTAAAAAATTAGTTTTTTAATAATTTACTGTAGAAAAGGCAATCCCTGGCGCAATTAAAATTTGCGACAGTAGAAAATTATTTTTTGAAAAATTTACTGTAGAAAAGGCAATCCCTGGCGTAATTAAAATTTACTACAGTAAACAATTATTTTTGAAAAATTTACTATAGAAAAGGCAATCCCTGGCGTAATTAAAATTTGCGACAGTAGAAAATTATTTTTTGAAAAATTTACTATAAAAAAGGCAGTCCCTGGCATATTTAAAATTTGCGACCGTTAAAAATTAATTTGTGAAAAATTTACTGTAGAAAAGGCAATCCCTGGCGCAGTTAAAATTTGCGACAGTAAAAAATTATTTTTTGAATAATTTACTATAGAAAAGGCAATCCCTGGCGCAATTAAAATTTGCGACAGTAAAAAATTATTTTTTGAATAATTTACTGTAGAAAAGGCAATCCCTGGCGTAACTAAAATTTGCGACAGTAAAAAATTATTTTTTGAAAAATTTACTGTAGAAAAGGCAATCCCTGGCGCAATTAAAATTTGCGACAGTAGAAAATTATTTTTTGAAAAATTTACTGTAGAAAAGGCAATCCCTGGCGTAATTAAAATTTGCAACAGTAGAAAATTATTTTTTTTTAAAAATTTACTTTAGAAAAGGCAATCCCTGGCGCAATTAAAATTTGCGACAGTAAAAAATAATTTTTTTGCAAAATTTACTATAGAAAGGGCAATCCCTGTCGTAATTAAAATTTGCGACAGTAAAAAATTATTTTTTGAAAAACTTACTGTAGAAAGGCAATCCCTGGCGTAATTAAAATTTGCGACAGTAAAAAAATATTTTTTGAAAAATTTACTGTAGAAAAGGCAATCCCTGGCGCAATTAAAATTTGCGACAGCAGAAAATTATTTTTTGAAAAATTTACTATAGAAAAGGCAATCCCTGGCATATTTAAAATTTGCGACAGTAAAAAATTAATTTGTGAGTAATTTACTATAGAAAAGGCAATCCCTGGCGTATTTAAAATTTGCGACAGTAAAAAATTAATTTGTGAAAAATTTAGTATAGAAAAGGCAATCCCTGGCGCAATTAAAATTTGCAACAGTAAAAAATTATTTTTTTGCAAAATTTACTATAGAAAAGGCCATTACTGGCGTATTTAAAATTTGCGACAGTATAAAATTATTTTTTGAATAATTTACTATAGAAAAGGCAATCCCTGGCGTATTTAAAATTTGAGACAGTAAAAAATTAATTTCTGAAAAATTTACTATAGAAAAGGCAATCCCTGGCGCAATTAAAATTTGCGACAGTAAAAAATTATTTTTTTGCAAAACTTACTATAGAAAAGGCAATCCCTGGCGTAACTAAAATTTGCGACAGTAAAAAATTATTTTTTGAAAAATTTACTGTAGAAAAGGCAATCCCTGGCGTAATTAAAATTTACGACAGTAAAAAATTATTTTTTGAAAAATTTACTGTAAAAAAGGCAATCCCTGGCGCAATTAAAATTTGCGACAGTAGAAAATTATTTTTTGAAAAATTTACTATAGAAAAGGCAATCCCTGGCGTATTTAAAATTTACGTCAGTAAAAAATTAATTTTTGAAAAATTTACTATAGAAAAGGCAATCCCTGGCGTAATTAAAATTTGCGACAGTATAAAATTATTTTTTGAAAAATTTACTGTAGAAAAGGCAATCCCTGGCGTATTTAAAATTTGCGACAGTAAAAAATTAATTTGTGAAAAATTTACTATAGAAAAGGCAATCCCTAGCGTAATTAAAATTTGCGACAGTATAAAATTAAATTTTGAAAAATTTACTATAAAAAAGGCAATCCCTGGCGCAATTAAAATTTGCGACAGCAAAAAATTTGTTTTTGAAAAATTTACTATAGAAAAGGCAATCCCTGGCGCAATTAAAATTTGCGACAGTAGAAAATTATTTTTTGAAAAATTTACTGTAGAAAAGGCAATCCCTGGCGCAATTAAAATTTGCGACAGTAAAAAATTATTTTTTGAAAAATTTACTGTAGAAAAGGCAATCCCTGGCGTATTTAAAATTTGCGACAGTAAAAAATTAATGTGTGAAGAATTTACTATAGAAAATGCAATCCCAGGGCGTAATTAAAATTTGCGACAGTAAAAAATTATTTTTTGAATAATTTACTATAGAAAAGGCAATACCTGGCGTATTTAAAATTTGCGACAGTAAAAAATTAATTTGTGAAAAATTTGCTATAGAAAAGGCAATCCCTGGCTTATTTAAAATTTGCGACAGTAAAAAATAAATTTTTTACAAAATTTACTATAGAAAAGGCAATCCCTGGCGTAATTAAAATTTGCGACAGTAAAAAATTATTTTTTTAAAAAATTTACTGTAGAAAAGGCAATCCCTGGCGTAATTTAAATTTGCGACAGTAAAAAATTAATTTTTGAATAATTTACTGTAGAAAAGGTAATCCCTGGCGTATTTAAAATTTGCGACAGTAAAAAATTAATTGTTTGCAAAATTTACTATAGAAAAGGCAATCCCAGGGCGTAATTAAAATTTGCGAGAGTAAAAAATTATTTTCTGAATAATTTACTATAGAAAAGGCAATACCTGGCGTATTTAAAATTTGCGACAGTAAAAAATTAATTTGTGAAAAATTTACTATAGAAAAGGCAATCCCTGGCGTATTTAAAATTTGCAACAGTAAAAAATTAATTTTTTGCAAAATTTACTATAGAAAAGGCAATCCCTGGCGTAATTAAAATTTGCGACAGTAAAAAATTAATTTGTGAAAAATTTACTATAGAAAAGGCAATCCCTGGCGTATTTAAAATTTGCGACAGTAAAAAATTATTTTTTGAAAAATTTATTGTAGAAAAGGCAATCCCTGGCGCAATTAAAATTTTCGACAGTAGAAAATTATTTTTTGAAAAATTTACTATAGAAAAGCAATTCCTGGCATATTTAAAATTTGCGACAGTAAAAAATTAATTTGTGAATAATTTACTATAGAAAAGCCAATCCCTTGCGTAATTAAAATTTGCGACATTAAAAAATTAGTTTTTGAATAATTTACTATAGAAAAGGCAATACCTGGCGGATTTAAAATTTGCGACAGTAAAAAATTAGTTTTTGAAAAATTTACTATAGAAAAGGTAAACCCTGGCGTAATTAAAATTTTCGACAGTAAAAAATTAGTTTTAGAATAATTTACTATAGAAAAGGCAATCCCTGGCGGATTTAAAATTTGCGACAGTAAAAAATTAGTTTTTGAAAAATTTACTATAGAAAAGGCAATCCCTGGCGTAATTAAAATTTTCGACTGTAAAAAATTAATTTTTGTAAAATTTACTATAGAAAAGGCAATCCCTGGCGTAATTAAAATTTGCGACAGTAAAAAATTAATTTTTGAAAAATTTACTATAGAAAAGGCAATCCCTGGCGTAAATAAAATTTGCGACAGTATAAAATTAATTTTTGAAATATTTACTGTAGAAAAGGCAATCCCTGGCGCAATTAAAATTTGCGACAGTAAAAAATTATTTTTTGAAAAATTTACTGTAGAAAAGGCAATCCGTGGCGTATTTAAAATTTGCGACAGTAAAAAATTAATTTGTGAAAAATTTACTATAGAAAAGGCAATCCCTGGCGTATTTAAATTTTGCGACAGTAAAAAATTAATTTTTTGCAAAATTTACTATAGAAAAGGCAATCCCTGGCGTATTTAAAATTTGCGACAGTAAAAAATTAATTTGTGAATAATTTACTATAGAAAAGGCAATCCCTTGCGTAATTAAAATTTGCGACATTAAAAAATTAGTTTTTGAAAAATTTACTATAGAAAAGTTAAACCCTGGCGTAATTAAAATTTTCGACAGTAAAAAATTAGTTTTAGAATAATTTACTATAGAAAAGGCAATCCCTGGCGGATTTAAAATTTGCGACAGTAAAAAATTAGTTTTTGAAAAATTTACTATAGAAAAGGCAATCCCTGGCGTAATTAAGATTTGCGACAGTAAAAAATTATTTTTTGAAAAATTTACTGTAGAAAAGGCAATCCCTGGCGCAATTAAATTTTGCGACAGTAGAAAATTATTTTTTGAAAAATTTACTATAGAAAAGGCAATCCCTGGCATATTTAAAATTTGCGACAGTAAAAAATTAATTTGTGAATAATTTACTATAGAAAAGGCAATCCCTGGCGTATTTAAAATTTGCGACAGTAAAAAATTAATTTGTGAAAAATTTAGTATAGAAAAGGCAATCCCTGGCGCAATTAAAATTTGCAACAGTAAAAATTTATTTTTTTTGCAAAATTTACTATAGAAAAGGCCATCACTGGCGTATTTAAAATTTGCGATAGTATAAAATTAATTTTTTGCAAAATTTACTGTAGAAAAGGCAATCCCTGGCGTAATTAAAATTTGCGACAGTAAAAAATTAATTTTTGAAAAATTTACTATAGAAAAGACAATCCCTGGCGTATTTAAAATTTGCGACAGTAAAAAATTAATTTGTGAAAAATTTATTATAGAAAAGGCAAACCCTGGCGTATTTAAAATTTGCGACAGTAAAAAATTAATTTTTTTCAAAATTTACTATAGAAAAGGCAATGCCTGGCGTAATTAAAATTTGCGACAGTAAAAAATTATTTTTTGAAAAATTTACTGTAGTAAAGGCAATCCCTGGCGCAATTAAAATTTGCGACAGTAGAAAATTATATTTTGAAAAATTTACTATAGAAAAGGCAATCCCAGGCGTATTTAAAATTTGCGACAGTAGAAAATTATTTTTTGAAAAATTTACTATAGAAAAGGCAATCCCTGGCGCAATTAAAATTTGCGACAGTAAAAAATTAATTTGTGAAAAATTTACTATAGAAAAGGCAATCCCTGGCGCAATTAAAATTTGCGACAGTAAAAAATTATTTTTTGAAAAATTTACTGTAGAAAAGGCAATCCCTGGCGCAATTAAAATTTGGGACAGTATAAAATTAAAATTAGAAAATTTACTATAGAAAAGGCAATTAAAATTTGCGACAGTAGAAAATTATTTTTTGAAAAATTTACTGTAGAAAAGGCAATCCCTGGCGTAATTAAAATTTGCAACAGTAGAAAATTATTTTTTTTAAAAATTTACTATAGAAAAGGCAATCCCTGGCGCAATTAAAATTTGCAACAGTAAAAAATTATTTTTTTGCAAAATTTACTATAGAAAAGGCCATTACTGGCGTATTTAAAATTTGCGACAGTATAAAATTATTTTTTGAATAATTTACTATAGAAATGGCAATCCCTGGCGTATTTAAAATTTGAGACAGTAAAAAATTAATTTGTGAAAAATTTACTATAGAAAAGGCAATCCCTGGCGCAATTAAAATTTGCGACAGTAAAAAATTATTTTTTTGCAAAACTTACTATAGAAAAAGCAATCCCTGGCGTAACTAAAATTTGCGACAGTAAAAAATTATTTTTTGAAAAATTTACTGTAGAAAAGGCAATCCCTGGCGTAATTAAAATTTGCGACAGTAAAAAATTATTTTTTGAAAAATTTACTGTATAAAAGGCAATCCCTGGAGCAATTAAAATTTGCGACAGTAGAAAATTATTTTTTGAAAAATTTACTATAGAAAAGGCAATTCCTGGCATATTTAAAATTTGCGTCAGTAAAAAATTAATTTGTGAATAATTTACTATAGAAAAGGCAATCCCTTGCGTAATTAAAATTTGCGACATTAAAAAATTAGTTTTTGAATAATTTACTATAGAAAAGGCAATACCTGGCGGATTTAAAATTTGCGACAGTAAAAAATTAGTTTTTGAAAAATTTACTATAGAAAAGGTAAACCCTGGCGTAATTAAAATTTTCGACAGTAAAAAATTAGTTTTAGAATAATTTACTATAGAAAAAGGCAATCCCTGGCGGATTTAAAATTTGCGACAGTAAAAAATTAGTTTTTGAAAAATTTACTATAGAAAAGGCAATCCCTGGCGTAATTAAAATTTTCGACTGTAAAAAATTAATTTTTGTAAAATTTACTATAGAAAAGGCAATCCCTGGCGTAATTAAAATTTGCGACAGTAAAAAATTAATTTTTGAAAAATTTACTATAGAAAAGGCAATCCCTGGCGTAATTAAAATTTGCGACAGGTATAAAATTAATTTTTTGAAAAATTTACTGTAGAAAAGGCAATCCCTGGCGCAATTAAAATTTGCGACAGTAAAAAAATTATTTTTTGAAAAATTTACTGTAGAAAAGGCAATCCCTGGCGTATTTAAAATTTGCGACAGTAAAAAATTAATTTGTGAAAAAATTTACTATAGAAAAGGCAATCCCTGGCGTATTTAAAATTTGCGACAGTAAAAAATTAATTTTTTGCAAAATTTACTATAGAAAAGGCAATCCCTGGCGTATTTAAAATTTGCGACAGTAAAAAATTAATTTGTGAATAATTTACTATAGAAAAGGCAATCTCTTGCGTAATTAAAATTTGCGACATTAAAAAATTAGTTTTTGAATAATTTACTATAGAAAAGGCAATACCTGGCGGATTTAAAATTTGCGACAGTAAAAATTAGTTTTTGAAAAATTTACTATAGAAAAGGTAAACCCTGGCGTAATTAAAATTTTCGACAGTAAAAAATTAGTTTTAGAATAATTTACTATAGAAAAGGCAATCCCTGGCGGATTTAAAATTTGCGACAGTAAAAAATTAGTTTTTGAAAAATTTACTTAGAAAAGGCAATCCCTGGCGTAATTAAAATTTTCGACTGTAAAAAAATTAATTTTTGTAAAATTTACTATAGAAAAGGCAATCCCTGGCGTAATTAAAATTTGCGACAGTAAAAAATTAATTTTGTGAAAAATTTACTATAGAAAAGGCAATCCCTGGCGTAATTAAAATTTGCGACAGTAAAAAAATTATTTTTTGAAAAATTTACTGTAGAAAAGGCAATCCCTGGCGCAATTAAATTTTGCGACAGTAGAAAATTATTTTTTGAAAAATTTACTATAGAAAAGGCAATCCCTGGCATATTTAAAATTTGCGACAGTAAAAAATTAATTTGTGAATAATTTACTATAGAAAAGGCAATCCCTGGCGTATTTAAAATTTGCGACAGTAAAAAATTAATTTGTGAAAAATTTAGTATAGAAAAGGCAATCCCTGGCGCAATTAAAATTTGCAACAGTAAAAATTTATTTTTTTGCAAAATTTACTATAGAAAAGGCCATCACTGGCGTATTTAAAATTTGCGACAGTATAAAATTATTTTTTGAATAATTTACTATAGAAAAAGGCAATCCCTGGCGTATTTAAAATTTGAGACAGTAAAAAATTAATTTGTGAAAAATTTACTATAGAAAAGGCAATCCCTGGCGCAATTAAAATTTGCGAGAGTAAAAAATTATTTTTTGCAAAATTTACTATAGAAAAGGCAATCCCTGGCGTAATTAAAATTTGCGACAGTAAAAAATTATTTTTTGAAAAATTTACTGTAGAAAAGGCAATCCCTGGCGTAATTAAAATTTGCGACAGTAAAAAATTATTTTTTGAAAAATGTACTGTAGAAAAGCAATCCCTGGCGCAATTAAAATTTGCGACGGTAGAAAAATTATTTTTTGAAAAATATACTATAGAAAAGGCAACTCCTGGCATATTTAAAATTTGCGACAGTAAAAAATTAATTTGTGAATAATTTACTAGAGAAAAGGCAATCCCTGGCGTAATTAAAATTTGCGACAGTAAAAAATTAGTTTTTTGAATAATTTACTATGGAAGAGGCAATCCCTGGCGGATTTAAAATTTGCGACAGTAAAAAATTAGTTTTTGAAAAATTTACTATAGAAAAGGCAATCCCTGGCGTAATTAAAATATGCGACAGTAAAAAATTAAATTTTGAAAAATTTACTATAGAAAAGGCAATCCCTGGCGTATTTAAAATTTGCGATAGTAAAAAATTAATTTTTTGCAAAATTTACATGTAGAAAAGGGCAATCCCTGGCGTAATTAAAATTTGCGACAGTAAAAAATTAATTTTTGAAAAATTTACTATAGAAAAGACAATCCCTGGCGTATTTAAAATTTGCGACAGTAAAAAATTAATTTGTGAAAAATTTATTATAGAAAAGGCAAACCCTGGCGTATTTAAAATTTGCGACAGTAAAAAATTAATTTTTTGCAAAATTTACTATAGAAAAGGCAATGCCTGGCGTAATTAAAATTTGCGCCAGTAAAAAATTATTTTTTGAAAAATTTACTGTAGTAAAGGCAATCCCTGGCGCAATTAAAATTTGCGACAGTAGAAAATTATATTTTGAAAAATTTACTATAGAAAAGGCAATCCCAGGCGTATTTAAAATTTGCGACAGTAGAAAATTATTTTTTGAAAAATTTACTATAGAAATGGCAATCCCTGGCGCAATTAAAATTTGCGACAGTAAAAAATTAATTTGTGAAAAATTTACTATAGAAAAGGCAATCCCTGGCGCAGTTAAAATTTGCGACAGTAAAAAATTATTTTTTGAAAAATTTACTGTAGAAAAGGCAATCCGTGGCGCAATTAAAATTTGGGACAGTATAAAATTAAAATTAGAAAATTTACTATAGAAAAGGCAATCCTTGGCGTAATTAAAATTTACTACAGTAAACAATTATTTTTTGAAAAATTTACTATAGAAAAGGCAATCCCTGGCGTAATTAAAATTTGCGACAGTAGAAAATTATTTTTTGAAAAATTTACTATAAAAAAGGCAATCCCTGACATATTTAAAATTTGCGACAGTAAAAAATTAATTTGTGAAAAATTTACTGTAGAAAAGGCAATCCCTGGCGCAGTTAAAATTTGCGACAGTAAAAAATTATTTTTTGAATAATTTACTATTGAAAAGGCAATCCCTGGCGCAATTAAAGTTTGCGACAGTAAAAAATTATTTTTTGAATAATTTACTGTAGAAAAGGCAATCCCTGGCGTAATTAAAATTTGCGACAGTAAAAAATTATTTTTTGAAAAATTTACTGTAGAAAAGGCAATCCCTGGCGCAATTAAAATTTGCGACAGTAGAAAATTATTTTTTGAAAAATTTACTGTAGAAAAGGCAATCCCTGGCGTAATTAAAATTTGCAACAGTAGAAAATTATTTTTTTTAAAAAT